>CABFVX010005016.1:7976-56285 GCA_902151425.1 Timema shepardi
GGTCTAGGGGTAAGGTGTCAAACTTCTATGCTGGCGGCCGGGGTTCAATCCTCGGTCCCGGCAAATATTTATCTGATTATCAAACCCTTCCTTCACCTCTGACAAGACATTTTGTGAATGTGAGGAATGCCAGGCCTCCACCGTGATTCGGATTCCACGTTAAACTGTAGGTCCTTCATTTCATCTCACAATCACCCGTCCATTACACATTAGCGTAAGTGCGTGTAACACGAACGGGTAGTACGACGCGATGCTAATAATAATAATAATGTTATATAATACCAGTATTTAATCCTATCTTTGACAGTCTGATTTAACGTAAACTGAGTTTTCTATGTCAGAAGTAGGTAAACCTTTCCACTAATACCTTATTCATCGCTGTAGGTTTTGTATTAATTGAGAAAAAAAAATAGCAGATCATATATTTTTATTTTAACTTTACGTTAAAACACATTGTTTAAAATTTAACTGAGTATGATATGTCAAAAGTCGGTTAAAAATAACCTATCCACTCATAACTTATTAATCGTTGTAGGCTTTGGATTAGTTGAGAAAAAGGAATGCCTATAACAGAAATATATAAATTTAAACATCATAGATTTTTATTTTAACTTAAATTTTAAACAAACCGTGTGTTTTAACGTAAACTGGGTATTTGATGTCAAAAGTTGGTAAAATAATCCTATTCTTTGATACCTTATTCATCATTGTAGGCTTTGTATTTGTTAAGAAAATAAAATGTTGATAGCAGAAATAATATATAGAATGATACAATATGAATCTCAGGCATAACTCGATAGCTGTCAAATTATCTGTCGACTAATATGGCACTTACTCGGTTCCTTAACCGAGTGCCAGTGTAATGAAGCTGGGCTATGTGTATTAAACTTAGCTTTCATTTCGAGCTGAGCGGGATATGTAAATGTTTAATTCAAGTTTTGAGTGTGCGTAAGGGATCTAGGGAGAAACAAAATTGAATATGTTAACTCGTGCAGTATAAATTTTATAAACCTGTAAAACTTACGAATTAAAGCCGATTAAACTTAGAATTTGCAAAACACCCTCGTAAGAAGAAAGGGAAAGTAATGAATACAGGCGGCCTTAAAAATGTAGAAACCAAAATAAATAAATACACGTTTTGTAGAATAATATTAAAACTATTACGCAACAATTAAACTGTTCATCTTATCCTAGGAGAGCTGTTACACTGTAATTTTATTTTGTAAAGTATATACGATGTTTCTTTTAGACTACATATTAAATATATTATATAAAACTATAAGTTTTATATATATTTCGTATAATATTTACATTACAGAAATTGCGTTAGGGTTTTATCAAAGAAAATGGCTACATCTTAAATATGAGACGCAATTTAATATATAAAAAATATTGGCATTATAGGTCCTTTGACACAAAACGGTCGTTAGGGCGATTTAAGCTCTATAATAGGAACATAATGTATAAAATGCCATTAACTTCACACCTAAATCATTTCTTAAATGTGTTTTATTAATTACCTATTCTGTGGCATAGGAACTCGAAAGTTCATTGCGACACTTACACTTACAAAAGCACACCACCTATTCCTATCTTGAGTTAATTTTATCCAGTCCACCTCATTACATACTATCGCTTTCAGGTTCATTCTAATTTTATCTTCCCATATACCTTTAGAGTCTAGGCTTTCCCAATGATCTCTTCCCATTGGGTTTACCAGTCAGTACCCTGAATAAGGTTCTAGATTCTCCCATTCGCGCTGCATGTCCCGCCCAGCGTAATCTACGAGACTTGATTATCCTAACAAAGTATTGTTATGAGTACATGTTAAGTAAATCATCATTATGTAACCACCTCCACTGTCCAGTAGATTCATCCCTTTTTTATACCAAATATATTTCCAAGCACTTTGTTTTCGAACAACCAAAAAATATTTTTCGATGTGTAAGGTAAGAGACCATGTTTCACACCCATAGAAAACCACCGGTAAAATTATTGTTTTGTATATTCTTAGTTGTTCATTCCTTGACATAAGATGATATGTCATCAACATAAAAGTAATAATTTCCAATATAATATCGTAATTGCTAGTTAAAATTGTTCCTAAATATTTAAATTGATTAACCTTGTCAAAATATATGTTTGTTGTTCGAAGTAATTTCTAAGTTATCGTCTTCAATATGTGTTCTCTATGTGATCATATAAACGTATTTATTCTTTTCAGCGTTCCCTTCTATACTAATCTCTAATAATATTTCTGCATTTTTTTGCCAAACCTTTTTTACTATTGCCCAACAAAGGTAAATCATTTGCATATCCTAATAGCTGCAGTTTACCTTTTAATGTTAAGCCTTCTCTACTTTCTTGCACTGACCTAATAAAATACTCTTAAGTACCGATTAAATATTAATGTGGAAAATGCATATTCTTGTTAATACCCAGTATGTATTTCGAAATTATATGATAAATTATACCTAACCCATATTCTGCCACGCGTATCACTCAATCATACCTTTTAATTCATAAATAATCTATCTTTTTAGGCATATCATTAAAAAAATGTCATTGTTTATTTATGAGTATATACTTTATATGATTCCGGATCTTTAGTTTCCAATTTGTTCTACACAGCATCTGTTTATTCTTGCTGCCCTTCTTGTATTGTACAAACTTTGAAATAAATTGGATGTAATACATTGCTAAAATAATTTTTTTATTCATTCATAATTTGTGAAACATTTTCTTTACTCGAGAAATAAGTTTATTTCATAAGCTATATAGGCTATGAAAATTATAGATTACTTTAAATATAAATAACCTACATTTACAATTTATTAAAATAAAGTTATTTGTAATATAAACGTTTTAAAGCCTTTTGAATAATAAATAATAAAACAATTAAGAGAGTATACTTTTTGGATAAATTATTCAAAAAACCAATGATTGTCTTGTTTTTTAAATTAAAATTATGCAAACACATACAGTAGTTTAAAACAACGCCTAGATATGGGAGTATAACCCGGAAAACCTATGTTCTGAATTTTATTCCCGTGTTTGTCATTTCTTATGCTTGGTAAAATTAAATTAAAATTTAGCCCTGTGAACAGCTGTTATTCGCTACCTTTGAAAATACTATATTTTGTGACGTTTTTATTTACTAGCTTTAAGAAATCATTTATTACGATAACCTGTGGAGCACTATTAACATATTGAGACCTCATTAGTGACCAAGAAGTCAAAGGCAGCAATACTGAATTGTCTGATTTGTCAATTCCAGAGAGATATGGTATTATAATTTTTCCTGGTTGTATTGAGGATGCGTTTTCTTACGTGGTTTTCACGCAAATTTAGGTATATTTTATTTAAATTTTAGCATTTTTATTGGCACCTCAATGGTGCAAATGTTCGGATATCTCGTAAGTTTGATAAGACGCAGTTCACTAAAAAAAACAGTTAAATTCAAATTATAATTTAGTTCTAAGTGTCAACTTACTTACTGTGGAAATATAAAAAAAAATGTGTCGACTCTGCCTATTTGGGGAATTTGAAGCTAGTTTTTGAAGCGTGTTGCATCCTTATTTGACGCACCCAAAGCACTCAAGGCATTGTCACAAGGCCTCTTGATTATCTGCTGACAACACTTTCCCTCTTCTTCTGACGAATATAAACAATGAATATACTATTAGCGTCTAGCTAGCATTGATTATCATTTGAATATAAAATACTTCTTGCTTTCAATTTTATATAGATAAATGTGTTTATTTATATAATATATAATAGGAAACAAGACGGATTTTATTTTCAAACGATAATCAATTATATACTATGCCTACACATTTGTCCACGGGCAATTTTATTCTACATCATATCTGGAAGTTTTCTAACTGCACTTTTTTGTGAATAAACAAATCCTGAGCTGTAGACGATTTAATAAAAAGTTTACAAAAGAAACCACACAAGATACAGAAAAATGTTCTATTTATTTTTATCAATTTTAAGATGTGTGGTTCTTGTTTAGATAATGTATATTTTTATTTAAACAGGCCTCCAACAACACAGGAAATCTTATCTTGATAACTTGCCGCGCTGGTACGTCACTGGTAGGCAATGTAGTTAAAAATATACTAACAAAACAATCAAGACACTCATTTAAAGATAATTATTATTACTATTAGCACCGCATCTTACTACCCGTTCGGATTATACGCACTTACGCTAATGTGTAATGGTAGGGTGATTGGGAGATGAAATGGAGGACCTACAGTTTAGCGTAGAATCCGAACCACGGTGGAGGCCTGGCACTCCTCACATTCACAAGTTGTGATTAATACACTTCTTGGCAGAGGTGAAGGAAGGGTTTGGTAATCAGACAAATCTGTGTCGGGACCAAGGATTGATCCCCGAACCCCTGCACAGTAGTCCTACACCTTACCCCTAGACCACCTGGTCACCATTTTAAAGATATTTTTTTAAATATTATATGTGTGTAACTTATATCAGTGAATATTTGTGAACGGCAACTACCGTTACCAAATATTAATTCAATTGGTTTATAAATATAACCACACAATTAAAATGTTAATTAGATTAATATGATAACAAAAATAAAATATTCTCGTGTAATAATTTCCTCTTTACAAAAAAAAAAAAAGAGCGTTGCTTTGAATCTCCTACTTTCAACGCACGCCAATCTTCTCATTATCGACAAACCAAAGATAGCACATTATCACCTCAGTGGCCTCCATACTAACATTGGCCCTTAATGAAGATAGATGTTCAACACATCCTATAATAGGCACTGGAATAGCGATAACAGGGAGGGAGGGGAAGGGTAGCCTTTCCACGGCTGTTACGGTATTGTGCTTATAACACCGTCAGTTTTGTGATAACGTATCTACACTTGTTTACTAATTCGTTTATAATGCTCTTCACTAAATTGCTTCTAGATGTATACAGCGTTAGATCCCTGATAAAGAACATTTAGTGAGCTACTTTTATAAGCTTTGATATCGGTTTATTACCTCACGATTTTGAGTTTTATTGATTTTGTTCTAATAATGAACTGGCGCCGTTAGAGTGGTGTGTTGGGAGAAAGAGTGGTTGGTTGGGAAATTAGGGGGTGCGGGGAGGGTTGGTTTCAGAGTCGTTAATCTATTTTATAGGCTTCAGTAGAATAACACTTATGTATAAACGTAAATTGACACAATTTTTTAGGTGATGTACAAACTCAATGTTTTTTTAATTATTTGATTTTTTTTAGGCACTCGACATGCCTAGGAATATCATGGTAGGTGATCTGATGACTGTTTACTTAAATTATTTGATATTTCTACTTTATAAATTTCCCAATGGCTCCCTCAAGTAAGATTCGAACACGAAACCTTTGAAGGATCTTAAAGAGAAATTGCTAGAATTACGGAGTCAATAATTTTAGCCATATTCACCCCACCAAGCTTATATTTAATTAACTTTTAATTATTATGCTTAACATTTTTTTATTTACTTCAAAACTGAATACACGTTCAGGATATCCATATTTAGTATGAAGTAGTTTTGAGGGTGGTACAATTTTGAATACTGTACCCTCATTTTTATTGAGGGAGAGTGGAAACCCATTTGGTTAAAACCATCACAGTGTACCGTGTGGATATTCTAACCTTGACCTCTCAAACACCTGATAGCATGATTATTATTAGACTGACGCCATTGTCCGGTTGCCCATCAATTTGGGTATAATAGTTGCTAATAGCTTAATATAAGGGTTAGGGGTTAGCGTGGAAAGGAGTTAGTAAAACCACATTTATAAAGGGATGAAGGTGTCTATACAGTCCAAATTGAATAGAAGGAACTTATATGAAAATATACTATATCAAATATCCGCAGAGGTACATTATCATATACATACATATACATAAATATATAACATATATAATATAATATATTATCAATATCTATTAAATAAAATTATATAGTAAAATGCTATCAATCATTTCTGCAAAATAACGTTATTGTGATTTATAAAATGTTCTTTCTAACAAAATCCAACTATCTCAAGTAATTTTATTTTGAATATCATATTAAAATTAGTCATAAACAATTTATCCTTAGATTCATTCACACCTAGATATTTTTAGAACAAAATTTAAAACGAATTGAGTTGTCCGTGATATAACTCTGAAACGTCAAAGCTTCAACTAAAACCTTTGAAGAGCACCATACATTTATTGCCTGGTTTTGCAATACTTAGTCACCACATTAGAATAATAATAATAATATTTAGCACCACGTCTTACTACCCGTTCGGGTTATAGGCTTTAAGTACTAATTACTCTAATGTATTAGGACTTGGGAAGGTTTAATTAGAGGAAGTGAACCCGCATTTGCGTGGAGGGAGAGTGGAAAACCATTTAGGAAAAACCACCCCCAGTTCACCCGACCGAGATTAAAACCTCGATCTCCCCATCCTCAGCAGTCGAGCTTCAACACGACAAGTGCGTTAGCCAACTACGCCACAGAGGTGGGTCACATTAGAATAGAAAGAGTTAAATCTCCCTTCAAATTACAAAATATAAAATCAAACTTAAAGTATTGATTGACGTCTGTTTATTCCACCGACCTCGATAGCAATCACTTGACAGTGCAAAAAACGAATCGTATTCATGGTGTAGCCAAAATAATTATCTCAAGAACCATATCACTACTCCGTATTCGAAACTTTTTGACATCTCTTAGGGCTCCCATTTACAGCTGCTCTTTTCCCTCTTCCAGAAATAACTTTTATATTCATATTCGAAATGTGTCGTCATGGAACGTTGCCGTCAATTCCAATCGCACAAGGCCGTAGCGCACGGGTACCATTAGAAAAGGGAGGAAAATCAAAGGAGGTCTTTTTCCACCGAGAGCACCCTTCTTTCAATTACCGGCAGGGGAACCTCAAAATATGGGCAATTTTTTCGACCAGGATACATCTCGTTGTTGTAAGATCACCCTGATACGTCGAACAAGCTGACAGTTTAGCCTTGTGTTCGTAGAAAGCGTTGTGACCATTCTTGCACAAGAAGATTTGGGATGTCATCACCTTCGCGCAGACTGGGCATTTTAGAAGTTGGAGGATGGAATAATTGAGGTCATTCGTTTTAAAAGAAGATAGTTTCACTCGCAGTTATAATTGGCATTGATCTGGTACCAAAAATAAAATATCAATGTTGTTTTATTGTATTAAAGAAAGATTTTATTCTCTAAGTAACCTCTTTATCTATTTTACTCTGTTTAATGTTTAGTCAGGGGAACCAACTCATAGTTTTGTGACCAATTTTATTAGAGAATGAGATAAAGATATATCATAAAGGTAAAAATCAACATGCTGATATAATGTCAAGTAAATTTTGTATTTAAAGAGCTTAGCTACTGGAATTATACTAAAATTGTTACCATTCCTTAGTGTTAGTATTGACTATAAGCGAAATAACCTATTCTTTCAAATAAAATAAGTTTACATGAGTGAATTTCTAATAAAAAGATCAGCACCTGTTTGATTTGTTAAGGGGCAACGATCTTGTAAATCAATTTACCCACTTGGGGATTGAAACCCTGCGCTAAAAGTAAAAACTTGATGCAATAGTATAACCTAATTTATAGGGAAAATAAAGTCGTTGATCCCATGTTGACTTTCCTGGCCATATCTGTAGAATCTTGAGGTACATTTACACCGGAGCGAATGATGGAGAATACGAGCGAACGATCATTCGGCGATCATTCGCTACTGTTCGCTCCTGCTCCATTTGGAGATGTTCGGAGCTGTTAGGAAATGTTCGGATCTGTTCGGAGCTGTTCAAATGGCGTTTACACTGGAGAAAACAACTTAGATTCGGTGATGTTTACAAAATATCCACCCATTCGCAGCTACTCCAGGAGTGTGAATATTCATATACCATGGAAGGTAGTGTTATGAAGACCATTTAGCAGTAGATTGTTTGGCGGGTACACTTTTATTTATGAGAACAACTGCGCAGAAAATAAGGAAAATTTGGGTGTCGGGATTTTTAACGGAAAAGTCAGCAATAACTACAACAAACACTACAAATTAAAAACAAAGGCAATCGCTAAATAATAAATAACGTAGAGCAGTTCACTAGCGTTCGCAAAGTTCAAATGTAGAGACCGTTCACACCGGAACGAACAGAGAAGAGAGGAATTATTCGCTCAAAGACCAATAGCGGACGGATCATCAACGATCGTGAACATGACATGAGCGAACACTAGCGAATGGTGTTCGCTCCGATTCACTGACTGTTAACACCAAAGAGAATTCTCCATTCGCTGATGTTCGTTTGCACATGTTTGTTAATGTTCGCTCCGATATAAATGTACCTTTAATTACTCGCTCAAATAAATTGAATACTGAAAGTAACGGAAAACTACAGCACATTCACGACTTAGCCAAGTAGGCTACATGTGATTTATCCCAGATGATGAAGGTAGGCAGTATTAACCAGCCGAAGGGATAAGGTCTAACACCTTAGCTAGACAGGTACCATGTCTGTCTACTGAACAAAGGGTCTCGGATTTGATAGCCAACAAGGCCAAAAAATGAATCATGGGTGAAATGTAGGTTTTCCCTTTCACAGTGATGAATAAATGACCGGTGGGTAGCTGTTGTGTCTGTTCTAGATTTAAATTAGTTTATAAGACGTGTTGATAAAAAAAATAAGTTGGTTCAGAAAGGGCACGTTAAATACGTTGAATAAATGAGGGGAGGGGGGGGGGAATTCTCCATAGGGAAGAGGAACACACTAGGTCCAACCTTCTGGTTGTAGACTTACTATAACCACTTAATCCTGTTGGTTTAAACAGTATCAGAATTATTATAAACTCGAACTTTTCATCAGGTAGTTTAAGGTGTCAAGATAGTATTAGCTTAAGCTGCTGGTAATGGAGTGGATGAGATCAGAATATCTGCCTGGTGCACTAAAGCTCGATTCAAACGTTCACAGGAAATATAGAAAGGATAATAATAATAATAATAATAATATTTAGCACCGCGTCTTACTACCCGTTCGGGTTATACGCTTTAAGTACTAATTACTCTAATGGATTATGAAGGTTGAATTAGAGGAAGTGAACCCGCATTTGCGTGGAGGAAGAGTGGAAAACCATTTAGGAAAAACCACCCCAGTTCACCCGGCCGAGATTCGAAACTCAATCTCCCCGTCCTCAGCAGTCAAGCTCAACACGACAAGTGCGTTAGCCAACTACGCCATCGAGGCGGGTTAGAGAAAAGAATTTGCTTGAGTGTCGCAGCAATTCACTCGTTGAATGTATCAATATATTTTATTTCCTAGTGAAAAAACATATATTTTAGATAATTCTCCTGATGGATGTTTTCCAATTATAATGCTGTGTCGTGGCACAATACAATACACCGATACACAAGCTCTACATTAATGGGTTATTTCAAATCTTCTCCCAAAGGAAACGAAGTTGACTACTTGCTTCTGGCTGTAGAGCGCATGCGTTGACAAATGCGCATGCGCACTGATTTTAGATGTTTGGTTCTCTTTTAACTAATATCTCTGGCAGAGCGGATGAAGTAGAGCCGAGTAAAAATTTAGGAGAACAGCTCTCGCTGATAAGTTGGAAGTCTTGTGATTGGCTTAGAGCTCGTCACATGACCACGTTTCTGTTCTGCGCTAGTTTTTCGGTGAATGTGTGAATCCACATTAAGGGTGGGTTTCCCCAAGTTTTTACACTATGTACACGCTCTTATGTGGATCATTTGTTTCTAAATATTCTCTTTAAATTCCTACCTACAATGTTAAGCCGCTAATAGCTTTTAGTTAAATGCAATAATTAGAAAACTGTCATAATAATCGCTGCCTTTGATTAAACCATTCTTCCAGTCACTTTAAAATGTTTTAAACCAACTTCGCGATTATGTTTATTTTATTGTGAATAGATAAGCTACCGAGTTGTTATAATATTTTTTCTCATATTCTATTTAATTTGAAAATGTTTATCTGATGAAAAGCGTCAAAACAGATACACTGGTCGGACAGAAGGTATTTTTTGATTAATCCTACCAAAATGCTTCACTCCTGGCAAATGCCTGTAATCACTTGCCTTTACTCCCACCTTCAATTGTTAACAAACGGGGGCTTATAAAGAAAGGTCGGTTTACACTGTGTAGCAAAAAAATGTTGTAGAACAATGCTATTTTGTAGCTTGTTATATTTGTGTAGTATAACACCGACAAAAACGACTCAAAACTGTCTACCAAATTATAGCATATTTTTTCTAGTCGTCATTATGGCGTCTGAGACGTCTCCTTGCGGCCACGGTTTGTGTAATGTTGTGCAAAAAAAAAAGCCGTAAGACTATTTTGGGTTCGACCACCTCTATTTGCGAGAGTCAAATGCTGTTAGAGGGAACTTTTTATTGACCATCAACGTGATGACCATGGCCTGTCGACTAGGGAAGTCAGAATTAATAGCAGTTCTAGAAACTTTGTTTGAATGATAAGCCAGATCTTTTAGTACCCGATTAGTTTTATTGATAAACGAATATAAATAAAACACCTTTTTTAGAAATACCATTCCAGTGAAAGAACAGTTTTACCAACCTGTTACATAATCTAAACAGTCTTGCAACAAGTGCAACTTATTAGATAATACAAATAACATGTTTTTTTCTTTGATCTTTTCCGACATTAGACGGGGAACGTATAACGTGTTAAAAAATACGAACATTTTTATAAAATATCAATGTTTTATAACATTTATCATTTGATTTAGAAACAAGTTGTAAAACCTTGTTTTTAAAAATCCAGTTTTAATTTTAATTTAAGTGGACCTTAAAGTTAAACGTTTGAATATTTAGTTTTAAAATAATTTACTTCTGGAACAACCTATATTAAACGTTAAGATTTACACCCACTTTGTGTTGATCTCGACTGCTGAGGACGGGGAGATCGAGGTTCGAATCTCGGTCGGGTGAACTGGGGGTGGTTTTTTCTAAATGGTTTTCCACTCTCCCTCAACGCAAGTGCGGGTTCACTTCCTCTAATTCAACCTTCCCAATTCCTAATCCATTAGAATAATTAGTACTTAAAGCGTATAACCCGAACGGGTAGTAAGACGCAGTGCTAATAATAATAATAATAATAATAATAATACACCAACTTATACATTTTCAGCTCTGGTATTTAGTTACTCATTCAACATCAGGACGAACTCGTGTGTGTGTGTGTGTGTGTGTGTATAGTAAATATCTTCGTTATAATATCTCATTATTGGACAAAGGTCTCGTAATCTTATGATCGATAGCTTTATATGCTAGTCCATAAGTCCAGTAGCTATAGTGGAATTGTGGTATTAAGAAACTTATAAAAATGAAACACAATTAGTTTTTTCTGGGAAACATTAATAACATTACTATCATTATTATTTCAAAGGTATTGATGCTATCTATCAAAAGTGACGTCTATAGATTACACGACTTGATATATGAATATATTAAATTAGTTTTAGTCACATTTGATATGATTTTTTCTAGCAGAATCCTAATGTTTAATATGTTTACACACCAAATATCCCAGTATACCAAATACCACTTTGTTTTGGTCAACTCTCAAATCTGTATAATAAATTTTATACTATCCTGAAAAATCATATTTTGTAAAAGTGTACAAACGAGCATTAAATTAAATTATATCTAGTTTAACTCACGATTGCTATGTTTTGTTGCTACCACTTACTAAGCTGGAAACAAATAACAAACCCTTGAGTCAAAGTTTCCCTACGGGGAAACGATCAGGTTGATATCGAACGCTTATGTTTTTACAAATATTTGCTCAAGTACAATGTAGTGCGGTCAAACTCACATTTTGATAGACACGGCTTCAAGGTCAAACAACAACACCACTTCGCCGTAATTGGTCGGGTCTCAATCCTACGGTTTTATGGAGGCCACTGGTTTGACCCTCAGGGAAGTGTAAGTGATGTCTGCTATTTGTTTGTGTTTAATTACACGGTCAATAAACTTGTGGACACTGAAATTGGATTTTGGGTTTGGAATTTGTTGACTTTAGTGTAACTTGGTTTATGTGCTTAGCATCCCCTTGATCAAAGGGTATGATATATCAAAGGGCCCACAACAAGTAACTGTCCAACTTGTTTATTTATTTTTTAAATATATTATTTATCTATATTTATTTAAAATATTTAAGACATTTAATAACAAATATATGCTTATATGATTGGAGCAAGGCATCTATTAAAATGACTTATGATTGTACAGACAAAATATATTTTATTTAAAACAATATTTTTCACCTCCACGTCTGGCAACGCTTCAAGGTTGTCCGCACTAATTATACTATTGGGGTAGCTATGAGGAAGTTACACTATAAAGGAAAGGTAGATGGATTCACTTGATGAAAGGCATTAAACCATTTTTTAATGTTATCAATTGTTTAATAAGATATATTAATCTTGCTAATTTTGAAATGCATGCGATTGAAATTCTCTTAATTTTAATCATGTTTAGTTCTAAAATGAGACTTTTAAGTAACTCGCATTAATGGGAACGTGAACTTAAGGTCAAGCTTGTCTAATCTGATTTGTAAGCAACTGGAAATCCATACCAGGTATACCGAGGATATTTTTCTTTAAATTATTTACTGCTCTTTGTCCACATAAATGAGGTTACATTCCTTATAAATTATACCTTTCTCGTCCCTATTTCAATAATTAAATCAAATGCGGATAGCTCGAGGAGGGAAGTAAGATTCAGCTATTTTAATTTTGAATATTATGTTTGTGTGTATCTATTATCATTTGACGTACATAACGTAACATAGCATAATCCTTTCTGAGCCTATTGATTGTATCAGCACATGACACATAAAAATAACTTAAATCTAGAACAGACACAACACCCATTATTTCATCACTGTGAAAAGGGAAACCCCCATTTTACCAATGATAATATTTTCTGCCATGCTGGGAATTGAACCTGGTATACTTAAATCAATAGGAAGACAACCAACCGACTGAGTTAAAGCGCTTGACTTTTTATATAAATAGTATGGTAAACACACATCCTATGTTTGTTCGAAGTTTTTACTAAAATAAATTCTTGGTAGAGATCTTCTTGACAACACTGACATTTTTCCTGGTAAAAACTTCCCCGTTTTGTGTTTGTGTTCGGTATTTTGTGGTAAAACGATAACCAAATAGTGGGGGTCTAAATAAAGCGCGTGCACCATCGCCACCAATAAGGGAAATAAAATCAGTATTCTAGTACATTTAATAAAAAACGGTAAAAAAAGTAACACTTCTGTTGGTTCGCGGGCTAAGGCATCAAACTCGATTGGTCGGGTTTGTCATCGATGGGGAGAATAGGATTTGAATTTCTACTGGGCTTACTGAGATGTTTAATAATAAATGGTTTCCCACTGTTCCTTGATTCAAATGCGTGTGTGCTTGAGACATCAATGTTGTATTCTTTCATAGTAGTCATATAGGGCGGTAAATCCTATTAATGTCTTGCACTGGAAGGGGACTGGCATAGCCTACAGTATAAGAGAAGGTTGGTTAACAATATATCCTCTTTGGATGACCTCCTACCAAGTAAAGCTAAAGGGTTGCCTTATCTACCAAATGATCAGGGGAGGAGTGTCAATAACTAGAATTTAAATAATAATACTTAGCACCGCGTCTTACTATCCGTTTGGGTTATACGCTTATATACTAATTAAGCTAACGGGCTCAGAATGGTTAAGGTTGAATATAGGTGAAGTGAGCCCACATTTTCGTGGAGGGAGAGTGTAAAATCATTTAGGAAGACTATCCCCAGTTCATCCGAGTGAGATTTGAACCTTGATATCCCTGTCCTTGGCAATCTAGCTCAACACTACACTAGTGCATTAGCTAACTACGCCACCGAGGTGGGTAACTAAAATGTAAAGAAAGTAAGAGTAACCATTTCGAATTTTATACTCGATGAATTTAATATAATAAATATATATATAAATATATATATATATAATATTATATTCCCAGGCATGAAGTTAGCCATTACTTCCCAAAATGTAGTCCAAGATAATCAAGAAGGCTGTATGCGAATGAGACCAACATCCTCTGATAAGGTGGAAAAAGAAACCTTCTAAAATACTAGAAGATGGGTATTGATGGATAGACAAGGCGTGGAGTTCAACCACGCACCCCAAGTATCACAAGAATTGATGCCCAACGACCCCAGAATATTATTAGACAGCATATTTGAGGAAAGAACCATCACAAGTAAATCGTGCAAACCGACCGTGTTTAACATTAGAACTTCTGGAATATGTTACTTAAGCGCTGTGAAGAATCAAACCCAATCATCAAATTGGTGAAGAGTGGTGGAAAAGAATGTAGGAAGCCACAGGCAGGCAAATGACACTTGGTGATTGAGAGCCAGATTAAAGGGGAACAAATGAATATGCCGTACCCAAAATATGTTAAAATATATAGGTAGAACCAGCCAGTAAGATGTATAGTTTATATCAACTCCAAACGTAGAGGGGCCGCTGGATCTCATAATCTCCATGAGAAGGCCAAAACATAAACTTTGCTTTGATAAACGATTGAGTACATTTTAACTAGCACTGCCCTGATTGGAAACACCAGATCCAGAAAACATACATGGGTTGAAAAACAAACACTCTAAATAGGAGATATACCCAGGTAAGAGTGTTAAATATATAAACGCTTGAGTGGGTTAATTTTACTAACTATTGAGGGAAATTGCGGAGTATAAGATTAAAGGGTAGGAGATTTTCTATACAAATGGTCGGCATCCTTTTAAGTATGAAGAGCTATTTTTCAAAATATGTTTTACTCTGGGGGTGCCAAGAAAAATGTTGATTTTTATATTTAAATTTTCAATTTTTATTTATGTGTTTATTAGACACAATTCTAGAATATACATACTTTAAATGTAATAAACAAAAAATAAACTAAAATATTATCGCTCTTCAGATTTAATTATTTGAGGCATGTTAAAAACTTATTTATGAAGATAGACTATTAATGGAATAATAGATTGAGGACTAATGATGATTATATAACAAAGAAGTTAAATTGAAAATACTCATCGACAAACATCCTGTTATTTATCAAACAAAACTATTTAACAAAAAATGTACTAAACAACAAAATACAAGGCATGCACCTAAAATCTGTCAAAATGGTGCAATGGTGGCCGTGGGAGCCACGTTGCCGACACACATTCTATACAAATATGATAGCTATAATTTTGATGTGTCCCATGACATAGGTCGTGATTGAGGCCAATACAATGCATTTTTAAACTAATGAAATTCATCCAAACACACTTGGTAAAGTTTCCCAACCAAATTAAAGTTCATTTGACATAGGAACGGTGGTATGAAATGTGAAAACGGTTTAAAAAACTGTAATTAATTTGTTGTGAAAGTTAGGACTTGCAAAAATGACAATAAATGAACATATGTTCTTGCATATCAAATGGTTTGGCGATTGGATGCATGAGATAATATCTGGTAACTTCTACTGGCTCCACTTACCTACACTCCTACCTTAGATGGGGTGTATAAAAGGCAGTTTAAAGGGATGAAACTTGTACTAAGGTGTGAGGGATCAAGTCTTTATGTGTCTGTTGTTAACCAAGGTCCAGAAAAGGTTGTTTTATGTGAGGTAAATTTAAGAACCGTAGTATATACATTTAACGTAAGAAATTGGGTTATTGTTTATTTTTCATGGTGGCTTTGGTGAAGTGTTTTGTTGTGCAAAATGAATGAACTTAGCTAATGGGTTCAGTTGTAAGTGTGCTGCCAGTACAATAAAAAGGAATGAAAAGTCTTTAATATCATTTGTTGTAGATAGTGGGATCAAAATATCTGTAATATCAATTCTTGTCTTACATTATTGAGGTCAGGACTAGAATATTACACGTGTCATGTTAATGATTATGAGAATTTTCTTAATATGTTTGAAAAATTCAATGGATTTATAATGTTGTGTTTTTGTTAAGTAATACGTTCTGATTTTTGTATTATAAAGATAAATATTCACGTATTAAATAATTTATTCTAATCCCTGTATGGTTTTTGGACTATTCATTGTACGTGGATCCCAATCTATATAAAGCTATAATACTGATTTTTGTATACTCTGATTTTGGTCGAAAGAACATTTTTGAATCTCACTTTGGTGGACGCGTGAACTAAGGCGCTAATCCCGTGTTAGACTAGACAGCTGAAGACGGAGAGATCAGGGTTCGATCCCGCTAGGGTGCACTGAGTCTGGTTTTTCTCCTAAATGGTATTCCACTCTCCTCCCACGCAAACTAGGATGCACTTCCTATTAGTTAACCCTTCCTAATCACTCAAACCATCAGTGTAATTATTACATAGGCGTATAAACCAAACGGATAATAAGATGTGGTGCATAAAAAAAGTTTTCAAAATTCAAACATGTTTCTTTGCGGCAAACATTGATTTGATTTTACTATATTATTTGTTTTATTGTATGGAAATTAATATTATCTATCAAAATGACAGCTGCAAATAACATGACTTGATATATGAATATATTAAAATGGTTTTAATAGCATTAATAACTATGAGATACTATTCTTCCTACCAAAATCAGAGTGTATGTCTGAACTACTTTGCAATGATAGGCTGATTTTATAGTAGGCCTTGTGTGTTGATTTAGGTTTGTGTGGATTTTTTTTAGCACCGAGTCTTAATACCCTTTTCGGAATACACACTTATGTACTAATTTCTCTAATACTCCTTGATATTATGAAGGTTATATATAGATTAAATGTACCCAAATTTGCTTGGAAGGAGAGTGGAAAACCATTTTGGACAAACCAACCTCATTTAACCTGACCAATATTTTAACCTTGATCTCCCAGTCATAGGTAGTTTAGTCAAACACGAGATTAGCGCGTTAGACCATGCAAACCACCGAAGCGGGTATGTGTAAACTTAGTTAAACAGGAATTGTATGTATGGATTATATTAAGTTTGAATGGAAAATGTATTTTTGTATTAACATATTATTATGTAGGTATTATCAAAGGGGCAATATAATATTGATCTCAAGAGTTGGGAGTGATATGAATATAGACTTCCCAAAGCCCTGGACCCAATCTCAGAGGGGCTACAGAGAAATCAATTTTATCTGCCCTTGTAGCCGTAATGTATGTAAGTAATCCTCATCAATGGCCTGCACTAGCCCAAGATGACCACAGTGGTGGGGTAGTGGGGGTGATTGCCTCTTTTATACAAAATAATCAAATCTATTGAAACCAATACTTTAATTTTGTTAATGACTAACTCTTTCATATCCCTCGCTCCATCTCCTATATGATTTAATCAATAACTCAACTTAGGTCCAAAGTGCAGAAAAGAAAGTGGCTTAAAACTTAAATTTTCCAGTAATTAGGTTAAATAATTTTTTGTATAATAACCAATTATTTGTACTAAAATACATATTTTTTCTGTAAATACTAAAACAAATTAGGCCCAAGTACAAGTACATATTTATTATTTTTTATTGTAACAGTGACTTTTTGTTTTAGATTTTTTGTGTATTAAAATTACAAATTTTACAGTAAAAATGGTGTTAATTCCCAATTATTATTTTTTCTATTATAATTATTGATTAAATTACTTTATATTTTTATAGAGTAGAATTATTCTTAGTATTAAAATTATTATAAATTAAAATTAAGATTATTTAAAATTACACTTAAAGGAGCCTTATGAAAACCAATTGCACCCCTCGACAACAGGCTCTGAATCCACCATTGACTGACCATAACTTAAGGTGAGAATTTCCAACTTAAAAGTGCGTAAGGGCCACAATTGAATAAACGATTCTAACATCACAATCAGCTATAGGATGGAAGTAAATAGGACACACGTGGATACACAATCTATTATTAAAATAGAGCGCAATTAAGTTTAATACTGAATGAACATCATTTGGAGCTTTCCTGTATTATCCCCACGCCAGTCAGAACTTTCAGTTTCTCGGCTAAAAGTATCAATTTTACTAGAGTAGATTATTTTCAAAGAAACTTCTAGAGCAACTATAAAATAGGCATAGTTGGCCATTTGTGGTCTGTGGACCGCCAGTTGGAAGTCCTTGACATAAAGGAAGAAGTTTGTTAGCAATAGATCTTTTTTTTTTTGACAGCGCCTGCCAAGAGACGCTAAACACAGTTGCACAAGGTAGGAGTGTCAATAATTACTATTAAGTAAAGAAAGGAAGCGTTATCAGCGTGAAGATTTTTTATTTCCGATTTTAATAGAAATTCGAGGCGAGTGGACGTTCTTGTGACGTATATAGTCCAGGCGATGAGCAAATTATAACCCGCGGGCCATTGTCTTCAATCCAGCCTGTGGAATAAGTAATCTAAATGTGTTTTGTATGTTGCCACCCTGATTTTCAACATTTACAAACCTATTAAATTAAGCTAAAAATATATTGCAATAT
Organism: Timema shepardi; assembly: GCA_902151425.1. Taxonomy (NCBI): domain Eukaryota; kingdom Metazoa; phylum Arthropoda; class Insecta; order Phasmatodea; family Timematidae; genus Timema; species Timema shepardi. The sequence goes on from CABFVX010005016.1 coordinate 26,510, forward strand.
TTGCATCCTCATATTCATGCAAACAATAATAGTTTTCAATCTTAAAACTTAGAAAAAGTGATCTTAGGAACCACGACATAATAGTGAGCATGCCTTCTACCTTGGGAATCACCTCCTCCCAGAATAACAAAGATTATAAAACAATATTGAAAGCTCATTCACAGTTTCACTCATCTCAAACCCCATCATATAAATCTTCTGAATGTACTTTAAAACATAATGAGCTACTATGATATTTATGGTTGTCTTGCATTCTTAATGTATTTAAACATATTATGCGTGTTTAACATTTATTTAAATTGATTTTGAATAAAAATTAATTAATAAAATTATGTGGCCTACCATTTTTTTTTCATTTGGCCCTCCAGTAAGTATGTTTGCACATCCCTGAGTGTAGGCCTGGAATGGCAAATACCGGAGTCGTGACTTCTTCCTTAGTTTTGTAACAAATTCGATTGTTATAGCAAATTGATATAAAAATAATATTATTTAGTATTGGAATTGGGTATTTTTATTTAACGATTTCACCTAACACAAAGCAAGAGAACTACGATTATTACAACTAATCAAATATATCTAAGTAAAAATCTATTTATAATTGCTCGAACACCCTTCTCGATCAATACACCATTAGTAAATATGCTGATAGCCTGGCTAAGCACCCTACTTTAATTTAGTTTTAGACTTCACTATTAATATTGTGACTATTTTATAGAAAAGGGGGAAAGGGGGACTGTAGTAGAATGGGCCATGAATTGAGTTGGGCAAGATTTTAGTAATACCTGTAAACTATTTTAGCACAAAAAATAAAAATAATTGTCACGAAACAATAGAATAAACGTTCCCACATCGTGTATCATGACTTTAAAAATAATTTTCAAAAATAGTTTTGGAGTAAACTACCTCTAAGTATGTTTATTTCGTAAAAACATACATATTGTTAATAATAATCATTATATATATAAATAAATTGAACCAAATTGTTCAAATATATTTAACCAAATTTAAATTTTGATAGTTATTTTTAGATACCTTAAATTATTTGATATTTATAAAAATAAAAACGTATTATTTATTTTTAAAAACTATTCCCATTTTGAATTCAATTTTCAAGGTCAATTTCCAAAAAAATCAAATTTTCTATAATATATTGTCGAAACCCTTAAATTAATTTATTTTATAAAATAAAAAAAATATCATGGTTGATTATGTTAAATAGTTACTCGTCATCAAACAACCCTTTTTCGAAGGGCTAAGATAAAAAGTTTTGTGGTGTAACCCTATAAAATTTAAATATCAATTTTGAACAAAATCCATTAAACAGTTTTGGATCCGTTTCCAGGGATAGGCTGACAGACCCAGGGAGAGACAGAATTGTAAAATGAATGTTTTGGGGTTCGCAATCACATACAGCTTAAATATTCGTCATAATCTTGAGATCGATCTCCATCAAAATACAGAGTTCAATATTTTGACGATAATATAACTATCAGAGTGGTGCGAGAAAATAAGCACTATTAAGAATGAATTTATCATTAGTGTGTGTGTTTATCTGGAGTCCATATCCATAATTTTATATAATTTGACAGGGTAGTAAGACCAATTAGGATAAAGTGATTATATTCATTATATATTTATCTTGATACATTCATTTTATATGTGTGAGGTTTTAGAGCACCCAGTATTTAGGGTTTATAAATTTTTTATAGGATTTTTTGAGGTTCCTTTGCTTTGCCTACCTCTTTTATGAGAGTATTTCTTGAGAAATATGATATAGGACATTCAAAAAATATAAGAAGGTATGTTAACATTCTAAATCAAATACGACTTTACGTAGAATTATTATTACTATTATAAACAATAATAATAATACCCAGTGCACCGTTGGGCCCGTGAACTAAATGCCAAGCTCATCAAGCTTACACTATCGGTGACAAGAGAGTTGAGGTTAAAATCCCAACAAAGATTTCAGAAGGCATATTCGGAGTTCAGAAGGCATATTTGGGTACATAGCCTCTAAATTTTACTATTCCTCATCTTAAGCCCATTTATGTAATTAAAACGCGTATAGCCCAGACAAGTAGTTAGTTGTAGAGAAAATAAGAAAAACTTAGGCCCTTTGACATTATATTTTATGTTTATTAAATAAGTAGCAGCTCCGGTGTGGAAAATTAAGACAAACGGCTGGAGGGTTCTTTATGCTGACCACATGACACCCTATACCCGCAAGTGTTGGATATATCATTGCTAATGCTATTTGTAAACAAATAACCAAAATACATTATCCTAAAGCATGACAATTTTGTATCACACACTCACATCTAGCATACATGTTAATATTCGTGTAGAGTATAACTATATATCATTTAGCAAAGGTAACACCTGGAACCAAACTAAGAGCCTCTAAGAAAATATTTAGTTTTACTGCACCTTTTAGTAACGGACAAGGTTTACTTAACACCCGAGAGCTAGATTGGTTTACTTAGATCTGTCCTTAGAAGTTGGAATTAGGCTATCATCTCACACCAGGTGTTCTTTTAATCAACACGTCTTACTACCCGTTCGGATAATACGACTATATACTAATTACACTAATGGATTAGGAGTAAGGAAAATTTAACTAAGAGGAAGTGCACCCGCATCTGCATGGAAGGAGAGTAGAAAATCATGTAGGGGAAAACCACCCTCAGCGCACCCGACTTGGATCGAACTCCAATATCCCCATCTTCGGCAATCTTGTCCAACACGAGGGTAACGCTTTAGACCACGTGGCCAGCGAAGCGGGTCCAGGTGTATTGATTGGCGGTTTTACATGTTGTGATTTTCTTATTCTTTTTACATGCAAATGCATGCTCATTTCTTAAAAGTTCCCATTCCATATCCAACGTACTCCGATTAGTGTAAGTTTCGGATAGCCCGAACAGAAAAGCGCGTTGTACTGAAAGATCAGTACATTTTTTTTTTATTATTAACAATTTAACATTTATGTCTCTGAGATTGGGTGTTAGTACAAGGGGTTGTATTATAGTTTAAGCAAATTTGTAAGTCACGTGTGGAAATAACTTTTGTATTTATAGAGATTACTTAAAACTCTCCTTCCTCTCATATAAAATAAATGGCGCGCGTCTAAAGTAAATCTAAAACAACTAAAGCCCCGTATTAGCTGAATCTCATTTTCGTAATACGTTAGGGAGAAAAGGGATGATACATTCCTGGTAAAACAAACACCCAAATACGGTCACTGATTCGTGGATGAACTTTATTTCAATAAATAGCCGTCTCCAATAAAGTGGCACGCACGGCCGATAATGCGACTCAAATAGATTCGTGACTATCATGGCGGAGGGCGTATGAACCAACAAGGTCACAACCCTTGTGTGTGAAAGGTGAGGGGATGGTCAGAGGGCAGAAGAGGGGCTGGGAGGAATCAATTGAGTTAACCCGTAACAGATTTACAGGCTTTACTCTACCAACATAATAGTCGACTATCCTTTCTACATGGGCCATTGAACAATAGAACCATGCTTCCCTCCGCCCCACCTCCTCCTCTAACCCCTCATTATATCCACTAACTTGTTCGGCATTACACGATGCTATTTTATCATGCTAATCTCCTAGTTTGTTTCATTTTAGCAAAACAAGAGAGAGAAAAAAAATTACATTTTTAGATTTAAAAAAAAAAGCTCGCATCAAATGGTAGTGTAGTGTACTCGATTAGCTTTGCAAATTTAATGCCCGGATTTTTGCAATTGTAATGTTTAGCTCTGTAACACTGCTTTTTTAAATTGTTACATTACAATTCAAGGGTATTTTTATTTCAAGAATGTTAAATTAAATCGTTGAAAGCGCTATTGTGATTAGATCTTCAGAATCATTAAAAAAAAAATTAGTCATATACAATTTGGATTTTGCTACTGCAGTAAAGTACCGTTTATCTGAGACACGATTCACACAGACTCCGTATTATACAAGGTGTTATCAAAATGCATGTTTCTTATAAATTGTTAATAATATGATCTGCAATAAACTGACTCAGCCATCTAGAATGAGTATCAGAGTGAATATTCTGGGGATTCAATAGTTTCACCGTACTGTCGCGTCGTAGACATTTTCCTCCGCCAGAAAAGTCAAGTCAGTTGCCTGCAAATGATCGTTTCAGCTGTAGCTTACTGATTTGTCGTGATATACATAGTGCTTCTTACTATCGGAGTTTTTGGTCATCCGAGGCCACCTCAGTCATGTTTACCTCGGAAAATCGGGATTTTACCGTACTTCAGTTTCACAAAGTCACGCTTGCCGGTGGTAGGGAGATGGAGGTGTATTTTTAAGCCGGGTGTACTAAGGTGGCTTATCCAAAATTGTTTCCCACCCACATTGCACACAAATTAGGTTGAATTTCTTCTCTTTATAATTTCTTCATTTTATCATTCCTTTAATGTAGAAACGCGGGTAATCCAGACGGGTAATTGGAGGTTGTACATAAGAAACAAACATGGAGGGCAGAATTTAAATTTTAAACGTTGTTTCAGAGTACCTAGATATTAGGAAGAGTTGAATAAATTGTAAATGAGTCTCACATTGAATAACCAATATTGTCTAGAGCTTTTTTTGTGTGTCTTATTGCCCTCCAGGAATACTAAATTAACATTGCACTAGTGAAGTAGGAATGAAGAAGGTATAGTTTAGAGAAAGTGTGGGCACATTTGTACGAAAAAAGAGTCCGAAACCGTTAAGGGAAAAAAAACCTCAATACACTCAGTGGGTATTCGCACCTTAATACCATCATCGGCAAACTATACTAGATGGGACTAGGATTAATCCACATGCCTACCGGTAAGTGGGAGTCAAAGCGTTAATCTAAGATTTGTAATATTTTTAACCCTCATAAAAAATTTCAATAATGCTCACTCTTTATTTATTTAGAAGTTGCTTACTCTTCAACAGACAAGAGCTAACAATCTACGTTCAAACGCATTGTCTTATGAATGAATGTAATTAAAACTTCTTAGATATCCCAACAGTGGCAGCTTCCCCCTCCCTCCATCTCTCCTTCCTCTTTTTAGGAAATTATTGTTCGTTCTTTTGTGTTGGTTTTTGTATTGTTATGGAAGTATTAAATAGAATTTAAACTTTCTCAACCCGGGAAGATTTTGAACTGTTTTAGCACCGTTTGAAAGCTTCACCCAACTCGTTTGACATTTTACTGTGTACAAATGAATCGCGTGCAGGTAGGTTAAATGTGTGTCGCGTCTTTATTTTTCACAAATATTATGACACATAAAGAACATTTTAGATGCTAAGTGTAAAGATGCATTTCAAAGTTTCAATGGAATAAAGTATTTTTCAGTTTTTATCTACACTCTGATATAAAAAATGCGCTCAGCTGGAATTTGAACCCCACCCTCTCAATTCAAAACCGACAACGCTAGTCATGCACATTGATGCTGAGTAAACACTAACAAAACGTAAAGGTTTTAGTTTGGCACCTTAGCTCATTCGATAACTCTTCTGCCTATTGAGTTAAGCGTATTAGAATTGTAGGCCTATTATCGGTAAAATTGTGGCCGTCTCTTTCACCACAGTGAGCTAACGGCTAGATTACTGGAAATTTTCACTGTTCTAGAATTAATTTTGTTTGTAAATCTTGTTCAGTCAGTTCAGATATTACCCCTGAATAGCAATTATAATAATAGTAGTTTTTTCAAACAAAATTTTATGTGAGTGGGTAGAAACCTTCTTTAAAATCAAAATATAATCTAACACCAAGTGCTGCTACCATTTAATTGAACCTATCTGGAAGTACATTACATTAAACTTTCAGATTGCCTGTAATTATGAGTAGCGTAATAGCTTTAAAAATAATATAGAATATGTAAACCAATTCTGCCCTTCCCCTTCAGAGTGCAATTCCTTTTAACAAAACTAACTGAAATTTTAGTAATACGACGAATGTCTTTTGATTTTTGGTTGTGAGATTGGTAACATAATCAAACGGAGCAACACGTGCTACTCTCAATGTGGCAAGAACACGCCCCCTCCCCCCCCCGTTCCCAGTACAGTGAAGAATATATAATTCTAGAGACAACACTATGTTGCAAGTAGTAAAAACACAACTCAATTTTCAAATGAAGGGTCTTACGTATAGTTGTAAAATTTACTAGATCCACCTTCATTAATTCATACTTAAAGTCAAGGGATCCTCCACTGACATCTTTTTTAATATATATAAAAGGGGTTTCTAAACTATATGCCCAACCCGTTTGGGTTATATGCTTATGTACTAATTACACTAATTGGTTTGTGATAAGAAAAGTTGAGTTTTGTGAGAGTGTACCCACATTTGCGTAGAGATAGAGGGAAAACAATTTATAAATAAAGCCCCAATACACCTGACCGGGATCGAACCCCAATCCTCAAGACTTCAGAAATCTAGTATATTGCAAAAGTAGTCCCTTAGACTATGCGGCGACCGATGTGTGTTGCACAAACCTAAACCATATAATATGTGGGCAGAAATAAACAGATAATCTTAGCAAAAAAAAAGTAGTCTACCGAAACGCTATCTTGCACTACTAAATGAAAGTTGAACTTAGATGCAACAAAGTCGGGAGTATGCCGCCGTAAGTACGTATGTGTACAACAAGTTGCATAACATTACGTGGGTATAAGGGCTTGCCACGAGCAACGTTGCCAAAGGGTGAGCCTGAGTCAAATGCAACCAAAGAATACTGTTGTGACAAATTCAGGGAGGAAGTTTTGAACACCTGCTGTGATGTGCCCTCCTAATAATATGCAACTTGTTTTACACGTACGTATTTAGAACTGCGCACTACCGGTGTTGCGTCTAACTTCAACTTACATTATATTAGTAATACAAGATGAATTTCCAAACTTTTTTTACTACAAATTTCTATTTATTTCTGCCCACAAATGTGGTCAAAGCTATGGTAGAGAGTATAGAAACATCCTGTATTGTATTAATATAAAATAACACTAATAAAATAGTCAAATATTGTACTGTTAATTTTGGTAACAGAAAATTTGTATTTTCTAAAAGGTTATTCCTATTAAAATTGAACTGTATAGTCTACATGTTTTCACTTTATATGTTGGGAATTTAACTAACTTAACTTAAAGCAATGATGTGTATCCTTAAGCCAGTTGTCAGTGCGATATATTTTTCATATTAAAAGATATTATTATTGTTATTATTATTAGCATCGCGTCTTACTACCAGTTCGGGTTATACGCACTTACGCTCATGTGTAATGGTAGGGTGATTGTGAGATGAAATGGAGGACCTACAGTTTAATGTGGAATCCAAACCATGGTGGAAGCCTGGCATTCACCACATTCATAATTTGCGATTAAAACACGTCTTGTCAGAGGTGAAGAAAGGATTTGGCAATCAGATATATATGTGCCGGGGTCGAGGATTGAACTCTGGATCCCCAGCATAGAAGTTTTGACACCTTACCCCTAGACCACCAGGTCATCCTTTAAAGATATCAAATTACTTTCGATGTTCTACATTTTTGCCTTAATTTATTCTTAAGAGCGCGATTCACTAAAATAAAACGAGATAATTTTTATACACTTTGGATATTTTATTTAGTATTTTATATAACCATTGGGTAGAAACTTTTCCTACGTTAATATCTATACACAATATTTAGAAATGTGGTGCCCAGAAAATACACAATTTTTAAAATTAGTTTATTTCTAATTATTTTGACCAAATTCTTTAAGATTGTGGTAAACATTTAACACTTGATATTTTAACGCTATTAATCATATTTATAATATAAAGAGTAGGAGACCATGATTATAATAACAATAGTAATAGTAATAAATATGATATTGTGTTTGCTATGTCCCTACGACACATAACTACTTTGACCAGCAAAATAACACCCAACCATATACAGCGTATGTTTTCTTCTTACTTTGAATCCATGATAACACAGTTAACCTGCTAAAAGCACCCAGATATTCTCATTATAGAAATACAGATGCCAATTTTGACCTAAGACTAATAAATATATTGTACATTTGATATATATGATTTGTTTTTATTAAAATATCTAGTGATGCAATGTTTTAAGAATATTAATGTATACAAATCTTTTTAATTAAACCTAGTGTGTTAAAGTATTTTATTAAATATTTTGAAGTTAATAAAGGTATAAAATAATGTACCCTGCCACATATCACACATTTTACGTCACTATAAAAACATTTTTTGAATAGCACAGGTATTAGTTCAAATTCAAATTATATTTGACCTAGTGGGTATGAATTGTTAGGCACTTAGGTTAAAATATCATCAAATTAATATTAATTTTCACATAGGTATAATTAATAATATCTTATATTCCAATTTGACCATTATTCTAGTTCTTTTTAATTTTTTAATATATAAATCATTTGTGCCATAAAATTGATCAAATATTTACTATAAAAACCTTTATTTGTGAATCATTGGATAAATGTAGTTACTCGGTGAAAATTTGTTTATTAATGTAATATTTTAATACACACACTTTATATGTCAATTTCCTGGTTATGTTATATTTATAATTCCCTTTAATATAATTTTATTTTAAATAGTGTTCAAAATAAGTTTTTAAAGTATATTATCTTTAAAAATTTTCTACCAAATATCAACTTTAATAATTATCAAACCAAAATTTCAAACATCTGTAGAAGTTGACTTGATTTCCCTCTCATTCTTTATCTTTTCTTTAAGGATGTCTTTAAAATTCTAAACAAAATCACTAGAGAGTATTAAGCGCAATCGACTAAAAAGAGTCTACCTTATCTTCTACTTCCGTTGCAATAGTAATGAGTTACAAAGATTTAGATGCCTTTTGTTGTTCATTAATTAAAAAAAAAGAGGAGCTTTTCAGATGATTCTCTTTCTAGAGATAGGTATAAGATCCTTTCATTATTTCCTCAATATTACAGACACATAAAACGTTACATTAAAAATATTTGTTGAGGGAATTATACACAAAGGCTTTAAATGTACTTGTTTTAAATTTTTTAAACAATTTTTTTCAAACAACTTAGAAGCAACTATTATTATTGAGAGTAAGAATCTTAAATTAAAACTTTGTAATATTTTAAAGGCACGCTAAGTCAAATAATTGAAACTCTATAAATTGTGATTGAAGGAGAGCTATAGCTCTCTACGTTATCATTATTCAATAATTATATAATAGATTCGAGTAATATTCTCCATGACAAAAACACTCATTAAAAGGGTTTATGGTCCAACTAATTTCAATATTATAAAATTAGAATTAAAGAAAACTAACCCGCATCTGTGGAGGCACAGAATAAGCGTCAAGATCGTCTAGTCTGGTCTGGTCTGATCTAGTCTGGAAGGTTGGGGTTCGATTCCATGCCAAATGTACTGAGGTTGTTTATTTCCTAAATGTGGCTTTCATTCTCCCCTCCCCATTGCAGGAATAGTTTCTCTAAATTATCCCTACTCATCCTTACATGAGCATCCGGGAATTTTAAGACAATTTTTATATTCATTTAAAAATTTATATATATATATATATATAAATTTATATTCATTAAAAAAGTTATATATAACTAATTAAAATTTATATATATAACTAATTAAAATTTATATATATATAAATTTTAATTAGTTCAAAAATGACACATGGACACTGTAATAACCTGGAGATCTTTAGCTTAGCTATAAGCTACACAATATTAATCCCGTTCTCAGGGTAGTTAATTTTTCGACTAATTTGAGTTGACTGAACTATGTCCATCTAACTACAGACACAACCGTAATAGCTCAGATTTACACATTGTGTTTATGCATGCATACCTTTATCTTCTGAAGCAATGTTTTATTTATTTTTGACAAAATATGTTGGTTTTTTATGTAATAAAACCTGTAAAAAATACTGACTTAAATTCACATTCTCTTCGATCTTAATTTAAACTCACTTCTAGCAATTCAATTATAGATCTGTGTGTAAAATAGGCCTACATAATGATGTGTGGGCCCCATGTCTGACCAGCCTCTTGATATCGATTCTCGTTGGTGCCATATTTTTCCCCCCCCAGAAATCTGAATAGTTTCTTATGGTCCCCATTATGTGTTTAATTAGGTTATGTTAGGTTTAAGATTTCCACTGGCTCCTCACCTTCATACTCACTATCATAACTTTATTTTATGATGTGTGGACAACCTCCAAAGTTCCAACGTTCTGTTTCCCACAAAGAGGACAAAATTATACATTCCCGGTGACCTAATTATATACCTAGAATATAAAACACTCCCATATCACAGAAGATGGACCTATTCTCAAGAGCATTTCTGTGTACCGTGTCAATTTTATACAAAATGATTAAAGCCATTATTAAAATAATTTGTAGTTTTAGAGATCGATCATTAGTGAACAGACTTGAAATATTTTTTCCACCAAAAAATCATTGTAGAGTGTTATTTGTCATCATTTTTCAAAAATTAGTCTTCAGTAATGATCAATAATTAAATTCCCCCCTTCCACATTCCTTTGAATTACGTTTTTTTAAATTATTACATGTACTTGGTTTCTCCCATATTTTCTCCTAAAATATATTTCTTTCTTTACTGTTTTGAAACAATTTTTGTTTTCCTTTATTTACCACCTATTTTTCACCCAACAAATCTACATCAACTGCATAACTCAACATTCGATTACTAGGGTACATATTGCAACCAAACTAAGTGAAATAATATTATATTTACATTAAGTTAAATGTAGTTAGATGAATATTAATAGTATTAAATTAAGTTAAATGGAATTGACTTTAGTTAATTAACCACCTACAGATGTAATTTTCAGATATATTTTTAACTGAATTATGTCATTAACTTTCTTTTAGAGAGACCATATATATATATATATAAATGTTTTAGTTTTAGCACCACGTCTTTCTACCTGTTCAGTTTATACATATTTGTACTTATTACGCTAATGAGTTAAGGATGAGGAGGGAGGAATATAGAGGAAGTTTGCCTGTATTTACGTAGAGGAGGAGTGTAAAACCATTTTGAAAACATTATTACACCCGATTAGGATTCAAATACCAATCTTCTTATCATATGCAATCTAGTCTAATACTAGACACTGAAGGGGGTAATATCTTAACTATCCTTCTTATTTGTGTCTTACATTTGAATTCCTCCCCCAAAATATTACTATGTCAGGAGTTATTGATCTAGAGTAATAAAGTAAACAGCCAATTTTAATCTATAAAAACCTATTACATTTCACTCTTGTATACCGCAGCGTTCATTATCTGAAAATAAATTATTTGTTTAATATATCTTTGACCTGATTTGATTAGGACCATTTAAATTTGGTAAATATATTTGTAATTGTGAAAAATTCTCTTATTTTTCTCAATATAAAAAATATTAGCTGGATAAATACATTAATACGACCACAAGTTATTTACAATCCTATATATTATTTCTGTTATCAACATCTCTTTTTCTCAACTAATACAAAGCCTAGAGAGATTAATAAGGTATCAGTGGTTAGGATTTTGTATCGAATTCTGACATAGCATACTAAGCTTATGTTAAATCAGCCTGTCGAAGACAGGCTTTAAAATGGTCCGTTTATAAAGGTAAATCATTAAATTTATTTTTTGACTTAGATTGCCACTCTTTAAACTTGATACTAGTTGACCTTTTTTCAGATGTGGTTCTATATACCAGAGGATCCCAAACTGAGGCCCATTAAGAATTTGAGGGCTCGCGAAACAATATAGATCTTTAAGTTATTTTTAAATTATATTTCAACATCATACAAAAACTATTAGATATTCACAATCTGTTTGAACATCTGTTTTTTCCCGGATTTTTACATAAATATCCGGCTAAATACATCTTGTATTTTATTAATATGAAATGGATAACGTAGACTATTATATGTGTGTGCATAGGTTTTTAATTTCCCCTGGTATGACGAGGAAATTTAGGTGGGAGGGGATTATCATTGGCTTCAGGGGGTTCACGATATTGAAAAGGTTAGGAACTACTGCTATAGACAATTCAATTTGTCATTTCTTAGACTAAACTTAAAATATAATTTTACTTTTTGTAAAGTTGGACAACCCCGTTTTTAATATTACGGACACATAAATACCTTGACTAATACTCTAGGCTGGTTCACACAAAACGATAAGCTATGCTGTGTTTAGGTTTTGTCAGTAAGTTTTGTTTGGATTTAAATGATAGTGGTGATAAAGAGTAGCTGCTGATAATAGCAGCTATTTTGGAAAAGGAGGAAAATGTATGGGGTGGAGGTTTGATTTGTACAATTAACAGTTACAATGTAATATAAAAACACTTATTAAAAATAAAATCCAAGTAGAATATTAATAAAATACACGTGAAATAACCTGAAAACAAACTTCGACACTTCTTTGGTTATTTTTAACAATACAGCATTATATCTTTTCAAAACGTAGCCTAAGCTGCGTTATCCGCACGCGCAACATAAAATGGTTCAAGATGGAAGATAGAAAAATTGCCCGGCCAACAATCGAAAAAAACATAGTGTAGCACAGCAAAGCATAGCTTAGCTTTCTGTGTGAGCCTAACCATTTAAATATATGGTTTGCTAAATTTATTAACAGTTAATAGAACAAATATTAACTTATCTTAGCTTTCAGTGTGAACCGGCCTTGACTCCCAGAACTCTACAAATTCCGAAAATTGGCTATGTTCAATTCAGGTACAGTTAGGATCATCGTCTTTCAGTATAAACTATCTTATAAGCTAAAACAGAATGAATCGAGCAAGGAAAGATTATGGTAACAATATTGTATACGATGAGAGACGTGGACAACTGACTACTCTATTCGATTTTAACGAACAGAATTACAAGAGCTAGACAAATGGTAATACTTGCGTTAATAACATGATACAATGGTGAAATATTGGCTATCTTTATAACCCACAAAACTGAAAGAGTCATAGGGTAGAAACTTTACTTTCAATTAGTCAGATGCATTTATCAAAGTACGTTTAGCTGAATAGCCTTTCCCAAAATAAATTTTGAGATGTTAATTTAATTTTGTCACCCCAAGAGGAATTAAAACGTATCGTTAGGTTAGGTTAGGTGAGGTTTAGTTAGTATGACACTTATACAAGTAATGGCACTAATACTACAGGTATTGAGAGTACAAAACTGTTGTTGGGACTTTGTAATGTGAGGGGTAGGGGGATAATCAATTATAACTACTTTGCCAGATCATCATGGCTTTGAGTTATTCAAATGATTGTTCTCAGATTTAAGTACGCGATGATTTAGTTTCAATTTAAAGATGATTTAAATAAATAAAACAAACACTATACACTAATTGAAGCTAATCCCTGGTTCCAAATTGTGAACATTCCAATTTTTATCGAATGTTTACATGGGATGAAATAGACGTATACGTTAAATGCATAGGTTAGTAAGCCTACAGCTTTGTTCCAAATTGTTATAATCTTTAAAGGTAACTTTTCAACTCCATTTTTCTTTCAAACCGTGATCATCGTTTTATACAACTGTAAGAAAATGGCCCAACAAGTTTAACTCAGCTTTGAAAAATTAGAAAAATTTTACTGTGATATCATTTCTTGAACATGGGGTCCATCCAAATTGGAGGCGGTTTTATTCATTTATTTATTTTATGTTCATTTTCCAAATATTTATTGCTTATTTTAATTTTACCATGTTCCAAAAAAGGCAGAATGACGGTAGTTCACATAGCATAGGTTGTAAGTCACGACTTCCTAAACATTTACATATACAGGATACAGTTAGTTTACCCTACGTTGTAAGTGTATCACGCGATATACACCACCATATAAATATACTTGTCCTACATTTAGAAAATGACGCTATAAATCCCTTATTATTTTGTTTTATTTCATTCTTTTTATATATCTGTTAGGTACCGGAAGGCTTGAATTACCTTGTGCGTACCTAGGAGTTATTGATGGGAAGATCGTGAACAGTTATAACTGACCCGGATCGATCCTGGGAGTATATTTATTAGTAAAAGGCATTGATACATTTATTTGAATAATATGGGTGCTAAAATAAGTGGTTTAAGACTATATGTGCTATTAAAATGAAAACATGGGTGGAAATAGGATTTCAAATAGCATTAAATAATATGGCTGTAAATTATAAATTTCCATTGTTCAATTTGTAACAGAAACAAAAACTATAATATAAACAAAAATTGTTAAAATGTAAGTTTATCGGGTACTCAGAATAGTATAGTTTTTTAGCTGAAGAGATAATACCACAAAACTATCATTTAGGTCCAAGTTTAAAAAATAGTGTATTAAATAGAAAATGTATACTTATATATGTATTTATTTAAGAGTAAGTATGTATATATATACATTTATCCTTATATACATATAAATATTTTGTTTTGACACAAACTCCACTGACCAATTAAACTCCTTATTTAAATAAACCTCTCTTATTTCAATTTTATATAAAAAGGGCATGTTCCATTTATAAACAGATGAAATAATTTTTCACAAATAGCAAAATAGGTTATAGACTGTTTGAGAAAATGGGCACTGATCCTTAAGTGCTAGACATTGCTATTGGGTGCGGATGGCAAAAAATTAGCTTTAACAGTCATATCAGAATTATAATATATGTAAGAACTTAAATACAAATAATAGACTACTTAGCAATGCATTGTAAATTTATTTTATAGCTCAACTTTATAGATTAACTAATATTATGAACAGAAGAGCGTTAGGGCCCTAGATTTTCCCCATCTTAGATCTTAATATCTATGATTACACCTCAATCATCTGATCTACTCTGGTTCTTGAAAAATCTTTCTGCATTATTTTAATGCGACTAATATTTAATTGATGTTAATATTTTAGTCAATAAAACCACCATAGTTATTAAATTCAAACTATAATAGACTATATGAAAATGTAAGCACGATTGTGCTCTAAAATATTTATTTTACTGCAGGTATAAACTATTTAAGTATTTACTATAAACGATTTATTCATATGGTAATAAGTCTTACACATGCAGTTTTTCCAACTAAATATGTTTGAATATTAATGTAATTCTATGCGTAGCTCCACATTATATGAAACGTCTTACAAAACTGTTTGAACTCTACGCCTATGTACTAACGTGCTAGTAGGATAAGTATGAGTACGTTTGAATTTTTATGAAGTGTACCCACATTTGCGTGGAGGAAAAGCGTAAAACTATTTTGTAAATACCACCATCAGTACACCCTACCAGGTTTGAACCCTGATCTCTCAGTTATCGGCACAGTCAAGTCGATTGCGATGGTGATGCCTTAGACAATGAGGCCACCGAAGCGGTTGTATTTATATTTACATACAAATTTTTACAAATATTATTTTTATATACTTTTCTTTTTGATCCATTTTAATAAAATAAATATCAACTTTTAATCAATAATGTACCTATCCTCAACCACCACTACCCCTTCTTTACTTATCCTTTTGCTATCTTGTACAAATACATTTTAAAAATAAAACTTCTCTCGCACATCAAACTAATGTCGAATTACAATTAAAACTGCGTTCCAGAAAATAATTGAGTTTGGCACCGATTCCCAACTGGTTTGAGGGGTGAGAGGTTCTGAGATTCGATTTGATTGCATTTGGTAGTTCTGTACCTCCCTACAACCCCCCTCCCCTTTCAATCCACCCCTAACCTCACTGTCTGTTCTACGGCCACATTCTATCCCCGGTCAGTCATGTTAAATTAGGTTTCGAACCAATTAAAACTTTACCAGAACAAGCGATCCAAGGAAACTCATGGGACACTTTTTTTTTCACTCTCATTGTTTTGTGGGGAGAACGTTATGTGAATTATTGATGAGAAATTTCGATAGCCTCCAGGTGAAACAGAAAAAAAGAATGAAGAAAGTTTGTTAGAAAGTAGCTATAGTCACGTTTTACTTGTTAAATATAAAGCAAAAATAATATCGTGTTATTTCTTAGGTATCGGTATTCTTCATAAATAAGAAAGAAGTGTACTTCTATTTTGTAAAATTAATTAAGCGAAGTATCATGAAATCATTTGTAGCTTATCTAATGTATGAACTCAAATGTTTTTTCAACCTTTCGGTAAAGTTAGTTTTACAAATAGATATAATAATTCATGTTTTAATTTGTGCTCCAATTTAAAATTTACATTTTCATAAAATTAAATTTTGAGATATCTTCTTTATAAATTCTTTTTTAGGATTTAGTTATTTTTAAGTGTAGAAAACCAAATATTATAATAAAGGAATTTTAGTTAGTTTTTCTATACTATGAATTAAACTTGTATACAACATTATTTTTCAAGAATTTTTTTGCCAAATAATTACAAAAATCTAGAAAAAATAATTGAATATTTTATAAAAACCAATGGCTGAAATAACCTATTTTATCCTCATATATATATTATAGTAAAACTGAAATAAAACAATATATTTTTGAATAGGGATATAGTATGAATGAGGACCAATTATCGTGTTTATGTCTGACATAAATTTTACAACAAGAATATGCGTATAAAAAACTAACACTGAGATAACTATGTAGTAAGAAGTAAGAAAACAGTGGAAAATAAACCTTTCTAAGCTACACAGTTATTAAGAACACTCGTTACTCCAAAAACAAATGTATCATGTTTCATTTTGTTTCGTATACTTCTTTCCTGTTGTGAATAATATTATTTGTGATGAAATAATATCTATAGAGCTTTATAATATCGATGAGTAAATATATTCTTAAATTGTCAAATACTTCAATACAAAAATCATAATGAACTTATTGTGAAACATGCCTTTTTTATATTATCCCATTTTAGCACAGATTTTTACTACCTTTTAAGGTTATTCGCATATGTACTAATTAAACTATTAAGTTATAGATGAGTAAGTTTGAATTTAGATGAAGTGTACACGCATTTTCATGGAGGGAGAATATAAAAACCATTTAGTTAAAACCACCTTCAGTACACCCAACCAGCGTTCAAAATTTGATCTCCCTTACATCGGAAGTGTAGTCTATTGCAAGAGTGATACCTTAGACCACGTGGTCATCGAAGCAGGTAGTATGCATTTTAAAATATGTATTTATATATTACCCACCTCTTTGGCGTAGTTGGCTAACACGCTTGTCGTGTTGAGCTCGACTGCTGAGGATGGGGAGATTGAGGTTCGAATCTCGGTTGGGTGAACTGGGGTGGGGGTTACTAAATGGTTTTCCACTCTCCCTCCACGCTAATGTGGGTTCACTTCCTCTAATTCAACCTACCCAATTCCTAATCCATTAGCGTAATTAGTACTTAAAGCGTATAACCCGAACGGGTAGTAAGACGTGGTGCTAAATATTATTTAGATATTATCGAACTATCTTCATTTAAAGCATAAGCTATTTTCAATTTACAGGTACCCCGTGGTGTAATGGTCAGTGCACTTGGCTACTAACTTAGGGCTCCTGGGTTCGATTCCTAGCTGGTACCTTGGGTATTTTCCCCGAAAGGGGAAACTACCCCAACGTTCACCAGGGTTTGATTAACTAGACTTAAGTTAGGTGTAGTTGTTTCTACTGGTCCCACACTCTCATAACTATCACCATCCGCTCATCTCATCGGGACATGGAAAGAGCCTCCACGTAAAGGATGTACGATTATTACATTCAGGTGGACCCTGGGCAAAGTTACATAAGTGGGCTACCTAATCTTTCCTCAATCTGGGCCATGAGTGATCTAGCCCAGACGTGCAATATTATAATAGGGCTATACTATTATTACCTAGAGTTTTTAATTGATGTTGATTTTTTAAATTCTATATGAAGTTAAGAAGACTCTTAAAGTTGCGAGGGTGGTGTTTCCCACGGTCTCGTTCCCCTGTGAATCCCCTCACTAGCTGCTGTAGAGGGGTGATTCATGTGGACAAGACATGCGACAAGAAGTATGAAACACACAAATGGTAATGATAGTCCTCGCTTTTAGCTGTTACTGCTGCTACTGCATTTACTACCATTGCTACTATAATACTTCTTGTATTTGGAGGAAGAACTGATGTGGGTCATTTAAGGAGGAGTTATCGTAGTTCGGGGTTTGAAACTTTTTTTTTCAAAATAATTCTGAAATATATACATTTATTTTATAGAAAAACTAATTGTTAATAATAATAATAATCTATATAGTTTGGTAATTACATTTTTATTTGAATATAGAGTATTTGAAAATTATCAACTGGCATTTGATGGGTTAATGAATATAAATATTTTAAAGATATTATATAGATCTTCAACTGCTGTGGATGTAATGATATGTATTTATGTATGTAAATCCAACTCAAGATTTTGATAAATGTCGACGTTCAATGACCCCATGAAACAGAAAATGTGGTTTTCATTTTGCCGTTTGTCAGTGTGTTTTTTTCTCGGCGTAGAACAGAAAACTTTCTAATGATTGTTGTATAAGGTTTTTATAAGGTTCACCCGGGCATTTTTGAAACTAAATATGTAACCTTAAGATTAAGGGTAGTTTACTGAAGGGCAAAAAAATGGATTTTCTTAAAATCTGCTCTAACGATTTTGATTAAAATTTGTATCTAGGAATAGTTTTAGAATACAAACAAAATGGTAATTCTTATTTATCCATTAAAATTAATCTGAAGGTACTTTAACATAAGTGGAAAATTCCAATTTTGAGAATATCTCAACAATTATTTGACATATGAAATAACTTATCATTGTAAGACTGTAGTAGTATTAAAAATACATATATTTTTTATTGAAAGATACGTTTATAAAACAAATAGTATCTGAGATATAAGAAAAGTACTAAGAAAATTAAGTTCTTTGAAATGTAAAATGTATTGTTATGCTCTTTGGTGGACATAAAGGTTTCACTTTTCTCAATGTTTATGTCTCAGTTTATATTATTTTATTAATGCTATTTGTTGGAGTGTTTCTATTGTTGTTATGTTACGATAACTGAGAAATAAAGTATCTACATTATGTCCGTGGGTTTATACTATCAATTCCTTCAAGATATCCTAACAAAGTTATATTTATTTCTAATAGCATATAGAATTTTTTAAATCATGGTAGGAAGTATCATTAATGTAATTTTTTACAAAGAACATGGCGATATAGTAGTAGAATAATATTAATTCTTAATTGGGTATTTTACTTTGAATATTTATTTTAATAGGAGGGATTTATTAAAGGAATCATTTTGTCTAATATTATTTGGATTTCAGATTCGAATCAATAATTTCTCCATATTCGTTACATTACTGTATTTTTTTAAAGCGTTGGGGACATTTTTTTTACTATCGTATGGCGTAATTTACCTGGAGGGACATGACATCTATGTTCTATTGCCTTGTGTATAGACTATTTGTCGCTCTAGTGGCAAGAACTTTTGTTCAAGGTACACTATAGTAGGTTGTCTACACGTAGTAGATGTGATGATAGTTATTATGAAATTGTGTAACTGGTGTGAATTTTAACCTAACTTATTCCTAACTAGCCAAACCCTGGTGACCGTTGGTATCATTCCTCTTAAGGGAAAAATACCTAAGGTATCAGCCGGGAATAGAACTCGGGACACCTTGGCTCGTAGCCAGATGCACTGACAACTTACACCACGGTGCCGATTTAGGCCACATTGATGGTAAAATTGTTAAAAGAAAATAATACATATTCCGGCGTCATAGCAGAGCTACCAAGTACTTTCTAGCGGTTATATTTGAAACTAAACTTATAACCTGCGTTGGTTTTTAAATGCATGTGAATTCTTGGATACACGTTCAATGGCTTACCAGAAGTTTCACACTTATTAGTTTTCCATCCTTTGGATTATAAGATAAAACTTAATTTCCATATTAATCCTGTTCAACCTTAAAATAATAAGTGTTTGTTTTATTAAGTCATTACTATGAAACGTTCTGTAAAAATTGTCAACATTTTTGTGTAATTTTAGCATGTTTTATTGATATAAATTTAAATTCTTCAGTTACCTCCCACTACTTGGGCATGCATTTCAGTTGACCGATAACCTCAGCACTTTGAACGTTCGTGTGTTTTCCTTATGCAATTTTAAATTCACGGGAACGAATTTGCATAAGTGGATCGGGGAAAACGAGTTGCGTGCGTGATATGTCAAGCAAGTATTTCACAAACCTATTAGAGCCACGATTATTAAACACCTGCAGCACATTTTGATTATAACTATATCAAGTTAGTTATTATATTTGATCGGAAATGAAATTTAAGTGAAAGCAGTCCCTTTTCAAAAATTATTTATATATATATTTAGAAAGTTTTGCAAGTTTTTTGACACATTTTGAAACCATTTTCAAATAAAAGGTGACTCATATTCTCATATATATTTTGATCCATTAATAAATATCTAAGATTGCTCTTAGGGATTGTGTACAGGTAAAGATGTGGATTCTAGAGATTGTTTGCTCAGCATAGTCACGGATTCATCTCTAAATAATTATCCGACAGTGTAATAATATTATTATTATTAGGGTTTTAAGGCCCATCGACACATTGAGGTCATTAGGGCCTTGACAGCGTAATAAATCAAATTTTAAAAATGTGAGTCATTAAGGAATCGGTTGCTATGAATTTGTTATAAAATATTTAAAACGTTGTAATAGCTTTACAGGCAAGTAATGCCTGACCACCCATCAACATACACTCATATTATTATGTGTAGTAAAGCAAAGACACACATGTACATATATGTTCTAATTTCTTTATGCGTAACTTTTTTAAAGTACCAAATGTGAGATTATTTTTTGTTTATGTAATGAAAGAGTTGACTAACGTGAGTGGATAGAATAAATTATTCAACTTTATACATCCTATTCTGGACGTAAGACCTAATATTGTATAGGTCCTTGGTTTCTAAAAATGAGTGAAGTTTAAACAACATTGTTAAAACAACTTTACCAAGAATCTCTCGTTTTAAAGAAAAATTTAGCTTAAGTAAATTAATTATACATTTTATGTTATGAGGCATCTGATTAGAACAGAAGCGTTTGTCATTTTTTTTATAACCAAGTCTATTGAACGTTAGAATGTACGATTCGTCTACACTGAAATTATCACGCATACCGTGACAGATTACACTATGGCCTATCTTTTAAGCTTCCCCATGGTATAGTGCATTAAGTTAAGACTGATATACTTCTATGTAAGCGAAGTGTAGGTGCAACAAAAATAAATCAAGTATTCCAAATTATTATTTTAGTCAACAAATTTGATCTATATTATTTGAAATCCAGCATCGTTTGTGAATATATTTAATCAAAATTATTAGAGTAGTTTGAGAGGAAATACCTAATTTTTGTTTAAGCATTTATTATAAGAAAAATAGTTAAAGGGTTGACCCACTTGCTAATTAGAGAGTTATCTAAGGTAAGGACTTAAATATAGATAATATTGTATACTATGTAAATTATTGATTTATCTAGTATTTATGAACATATGTAAGTACACCCACTTTTAAAATAAAGCCTTATGTGGTAAATAACCAAATAAAATATTTTTGATGTCTAGTAATATCCACAGCAAAAACTATAACTTTTTAATTTTATTTAACCTCTTATGCTAATAGCTTATTTTAAAACTTGAAATCAAAACGACAATTATTTTTCAACAATACGTGGAACAATTTTAGTGAGAACGTGAGCAATTATCTTCTCAGCCTCATTTTTATATCAACATTAGAAGTCACGTTTTCATTTACAACGATGAACTTTTTTGTCTAGATCGGTAGCTACTGTATAATTAAGACGGTTGTACGGAAACTTAATAAAGTAAGCGTTCCCACTATTTTTAGACCACTATCTGATCTGGCGAAAGAAGGAACGAAAGTTCGGCTACCGTATCTCAACATCAGATCCCGTTATCCTATCACCTCCCACTCCATCCTCCCTTTCCCCCGTATTCTCTTCCCTCCTCTCTTTCAAATGCTTGCAAACTAATTACAAGTTGGCAACTCTGTGTGCTGTATGTAAGAGGAAACGGGTGTAAATACCTCAGTCAATAGCCGCTACAAACACAATACACAATAGCTTAAAATTCATGTTATCAATCATTAAGAACAATAGATGAGTATGCTTAGCTTTATTTAGAAGATAGTTTCCCGTACTAACAAAAAAAAAGAGTGTAATTTTAAGAGATGTACACTCTGCACCGATTAAATATGGATACTTGACTTCCACTCCAATTTAACCACTCTACCCTTGAACTAATAATAGAATCTAAAATATATTTTTTCAGAAAATATTTACTTTGCTTCCGAAGAAATAATTGATTTTTTTAACTTAACGACACATAATTTAAAGTAAAAAATATAAAAAGGAACTCCAATATTAAGCTACAAGCAAAATATATGTTAGTTCATATTCAGTAAAACCTAATAGTAGTCATCCGATTGAACGAAACAAATTGTTTATCGTCATTAAAAATAATTATTTTATATAATGTTTTTAATGTTGTTGTTTGGAAAATATTTGAATTTAAACATTAAAATTAGCATGAGTCTAGTTTTTTAAATGTTAATAAACAATGTATCTTAAAGAAATTATTTCTTAGACTAATTCAATAATAAATATAGATAATTATAATTGCTAAAGATAGCTCTAAATTTTGTCGGAACATCGCATAGGTCACGAGATTACGCACAAAATTTTAAGCGGGCAGCTGTGTCCAAAATTACATATTATTTAAAGCGTTTTAGTTTTAATAAAGATGTATTAACATATCAGGATGCAACAATAATATCTTCTACAAATATGTCGGCTAGTAATTGATATAAAGAATATATATATTATTATTTAGATAATAGTAATGAAGTAACAGGTTCAGATCTTTTAGTTAAAAATTATAATTGGCGTGGAATACGTAAAATGTCTTTTAGACGTTTTATGCGTAAAGGTTTAAAATTCACTTTTTATCTTAAGCCAAAACAACAGTTATCATCTATAAATAATAAGGTGATATCTAAAGAGTTCAATATATCAAATATATGTAATAAGCAAAGGTCACCTTTTGATTTCTCAAGGGTCAAATTATATTATTGTTTTTATAATAATATTATGTCAGCATCTAAAGATTTTTGTTTTATTACCAATGTTATATGGAATGTATCTATGTATATGAGATGTGGTTTTTCTGTGCCCGACCTTGAAATATTAAATAGATAAACAAAAATAATTTATATTATTTATTTAAACATCACTTTAGATAAAATAATTTGAATCGACTCACTATATTTGTATCTCTTGGTTTCTTTGCACAATTACAATGTTCCTTCACAACGTTATGTTCATGATGTACGGTAAGAAATTCAATTGTTTTTTTTGTGGCTGTGTGAGGTTGTCCCCTCAAGGATAAACGTATACCGCGATCTTCCTTAGTACTTACTAAGGGTAGCTGTACCTCATATTAAAGACTTAATCTAGGGAGAGAGAGCCCTTAGAAATGTAATTCACATTATAATGAAGATGGGATAAGAAAGACAAAGTTACAGTGAAATGTATAGTTGTAAAACCATACCTGATTTACTTGCCCTCCTTGCCACCTAATATCCTCACAGATTTACGCCATAGACTATATGAACATTAGTGTGGGTAGAAATTTTAAAGTAAATCCACGAGTTTTGAGGATGCAAAAAATTAATAAAAATAAACCCAAAACCATCTGCTAGAATCTAACCCTGATCTCTAAGATCAGTTAGAGAGATACAATCTATCTTTAGGCTCAATCTCATTACTACCTCTAAATACATAGAATACAGCGTTGTTGGAAAAAATGTTGTTTCAGTGACATACAAATAAATCTGTCCAAAAAAACTATGTTTATATATATATATCTCTCTCTACTGTAAAATGACGAGTAAAACCCTGCACGTAACCTAGAAATTATATGCTTATGGAATTTCTCCACGTTTCATTTAATTATACAACATGAGTACACCATAGAGTATTTGTTCTGTCATATTATGTTTACATCGCAAATAGTTGGGACTACAATACGTGACCTATTTTAAACTCGCTCCAAAATCAAATTATGGTTTCATAAACACAAATAATTCTATTCGTATACTTAAAAATTTCTATTTTATCGCTATATGATGCGTTATGCCATTTTTTTTTCATTACATTCAATAAAAATCCCTCGATATTTTCAATCTTTAATAATTAATCCTGTATAAATAGGTATTATATATAAAGTGTATACTAGTTCTCATTCGTGGATTGTAATAACTTATACTAAACAGTTTTTTAGCTGTGGAAATTAAATATTCTTAGGGTCTAGCACCAAAGAAAACTGTATAAAAACGTTTCGATTTTGAGACTAACTTGTCTATTGTTTACATTAAATATGTGTGGTGTGCTAAATAATAGCATAATTTTACAGGTTGTTCTCCATGGGTGTGAAACGTAGCTTCTTACCTTATATGGCGCAAAAAATAAGAAGGATGTTCGAAAACAAGGTTCTCGGGAATATATTTGGTCCATAAGGGGATGAGGCCACTGGATAATAGAGGAAGATAGATAACGATAAGCTACATACCCTGTAATCGTCACAATACATTGTTAGGATGATCAAATCTCGTAGATTGCGGTGAGGAGGACATGCAATACTATTATAATGGACTGGATAGAATTATCTCAAGATAGGGATAGGTGGCCTTCTTTTTTAAATGCGACAATGGGCTTTAGAGCTAATAATGCCATAAAGTAGGTGAAGGTTGAAGTGTTTTAAGCACGGCTTGTTGGGTTTTGATTTGACTATGATTATAAATTGCCAGTCATCTCAACATATCCTTCTGTTTGATAACTCAATATTTTATGTGGCTGATTTACCAGTACTGGAATTATAACGTGATAAAACTATATTATCCACATATTTACAACATGATTCCTTTATAGTTTCAATGATGATTACCAGCGTTCTAACAAACCGATCTTAATATAAATTAATCAAGGCCATGCCTAAAAATTCCACATTTCGTAAATATTCAAACGAAAAGCAGCAATTTAAGAAAACCACAATTTATTTCTACAACAGTTTATCATTTGTTTCCAAATCAATTAAAATTAATAATGAAGCTGAAATCTACTAGTCTTATAATATAATTTAGATTATTCAGTTAAAGTACGGATGCAAGCTATTGATGTAATAAACAAAAGTGTTTAAGGTTTTAAGGATATTGGGCTGTGAATTTAAACTGTACATTTATTCTAATACCGGTGAATTGGACAAACAAAAACGCTGGCAGATAATTTTTCACCTGGGTTTGACTCGTTAAGATAAAATATAATTTCCTCGATGACTTATTTGTGACTAGTATAATTTTTCATATGGTGGTAGGATTATTGTACAATACATACAGACAATATGTTTACTCTCAACACTGTCACAAATATTTTGTTTTTCTTTACCGCATCTCGGTACCCTTTCCGGTCACACGCTTAATATATATAGCACTGCATTTTATTATCCATTCGGATTATACGCTCGCACATAATGAAAAATGGGGTAGGGATGAGAAAGGTAGAATTTAAAGAAATAGTTCACACTTTTGCGTATGGGAAGAACGGATAACAATTTTACGAAAAACTCCCCTCAGTTTACTCGTGGCCAGGATTATACATAACACTCCAACTAACACCGGCAAATCAGACAAAAAATAATCGAATAGATTGAAAAATGACACTTGAACACAGGAATACAGCCCGGGACTTTTGGTTTGGAGCGCCAATGCTCTAACACTGATCTATCCAGGCTATCCTGTGCTAAGGGTTATATTTAATTCATAATTTCAGGTGGAGTTCGTAATGGATGTATAGATACAATTGGCTATTAAAATATATTATTGATAGCAAAGTAACTTGCGACTCGTTTGTGGCTTTTGAAGTTAATAGTACAAATACATCTTACATTCCGAACAAATCAACACAGAGGAAAGCAACGTTATACAGTTAAGTGACCCGTGAGGCAGATACTACTTCAGTCTATTGGATCTTATCTTCCAGCTAACTGTGTGTGTAAAAAAAGGGTTTTACCTACATGATATTCTTTACCTAAAGTCCCATTTTCACAGGAAGGACCTTATCTACCTGTAATACTGGGTATTCGATCAATTTCCATACGTAAAATTATGTGATATTGCAGCTGTCTTTTTTTAATAAATATTATCAATACTTATAAAATAACAAAAACAATCAGCTTTGACCATAAAAATATGTTTGTAATTTCTAAAAGACCCTTCCAATGAAAATTGGAGCGTACCCTCGCATGTAAATCCTACTATGCACGCATGTTTCCTTTAAATTATTACGTCCACTTGGCTAAACACACAGACTAAGGCATAACACGGTTTGCTGATGACTGAGACATAGTGGTTCAATTCCCAGAGCAATTAATTAGGCTTTTTTTTATTACCATAAATGGCTTTCTACGTTTCCTTCACGCAAGCAAACGCTTGTACAGTCCCTTTAAAAGTATACCTTCCTCATCCTTATTTTATTAGTTAAAATACGTGGATAGTCAGGATGGTTAGTAAGTAAGATTTGATGCAAGCAAAAAGAATATTAATATATCATATTTACCCTTTGCACGACAACCTCTCGTGGGCATAGTAGCAATGGAGTGAGTTTTTAGGATCTTACTTTTCACATCCTCGATTCTTTTCATGTCACTTCAGAGGCGGTAAGTTTACACTCAACCTACTCTACATTTTTTTTTCTCATCCTTTCTTGCTATCCCCCCTAATAAAATTCAGCGAGTTCTCTTTGCTGTTTGCATACCTTGGTTGTCTCGCTGCCTTCTCTGACACATTTCAACCCTCCTTTTCTTCTCCATCATCCACGCCTTTCCTTTCTTTAACCCACTCCTTTCTAACTCTACTCGACCGATCTTTTTTTTATCTTTGTGCTACCTTTGTGCTGTCTCTCAGAGTTTGGTATGGAAGACGTCTGAGCCAATTCGCTCGGGGGCTATCTCAGCTTCAGGTTTTTCCGCAAAGAAAGCAACAAATACTTCCGTGTGGCGATACTAACTGTTTATTTCATAATGTCTTGCACAAACGGATGTATTCTTCTCCGTACTTAATTCAGGAGGGAATCTTGTCTTGGAAACAGAGGAAGGTGTTTTATAGGCGTAAACTCTCTCTCTTGAGACCCTGAAAATATGATACACAATTATTGGGGGAAGGTAATGTTCATAAATGATGGAAATATACAGAATTGGCGGAAGGTATATAAGTGTAAAAATTGGTGGAAAACTATGTTTGTTTTATTAAACCTAATATTATTCCTTCTCAATTCTTTGGTTAATTTATAAATGTACATATCTGACAGCTATAAAAGTCTACTAAATCTACTTTGACATATTCTTTCGTCAAGTATCGGAATATGCAGTGGTCAATCGATACTTATAAAATCATACCAATAATATGGTAATTATAATTGCTGACTGCAAAAAAAAATTGCATTTTCTCAAAGGTTCTCCAAATGTCAAATTGTAAGAAAAACGAGTTTTATCTTATTGCAGTCTTATAAAATCTATAGTATCAAACACATGAATTTGTATATCCAAAAAGTTTTAAATTACTTCAAAGAGGAATTCAATGAAAGAGAAATAATCGTGTTCATCTATTGTTGAGTCACAACAGATAAAGCCTCCCCAAAATAAGTTTCGGGGTAAAACCTTGACTGAAATTATGAGGAAAGCTCTCGCGAAATAACTGGTGCAATAGCTACTACTAACACTAGGAGTATGATGCCTTTTCTAAGTGTTTCGGGAATAGTTTTATTTAGAGTTCCATGCCTTGCTACCAGTCCGGGATATTATCATTTAACCACACCTGGTTTAAGGATGAGGAAGAAATAATTTCGATAGAATCTACTCAAATTTGCGCTAAGAGAGCAAGGAGGAAACAATTTAGAAAAAAACTAACCTTAATACACCTTGCTAGAATTCTAATATTGATCTGCTTATAAAAAAACTAGATTAGTGTTACGTTTAGTTCACGTGCCCATCAATGAGGTTATGAGATTTTCTTGCAGCTGATAGGTAAATGCTAGTTGTTAATTAACACATTATAGGTCTAGCAAAGTTTATGTGTGTTTATTTAAAAACTGAAATTGACATTTTATATAAAAAAAAATGTTTAAAAATGATTATAAAGACTTAAAAAGCATTACATTAAAATAGTTTCCTAAAACTTCCCCACCCTCTCTCCCATCTTTCGTTGTATTGAAAGGTAAGTTCATTTTTCAATGTGCTCTCTATAGAATGCTCGTATCTATTTCATTCATGTACTTTTACTCAAACATTTCTAAAAAAACATGACCTGCACTAGCTTCAAACTAGACAAACGTTTAGATGATTATTGCTAGTTTTAATAATACCAACATGATAAGTGGTTTTTAACAAGTTACTAAAGATCATGTACTATTTAATTAGTAAAAATAAGTGCAACCCCTCAATATACCTACCCCACTACCTTCCTCATTTCCCTACCATATTTCATATTTAGCGTCTCCTTCACCATCTCATCATTTCCACCAACACTATACCCTTTCTCCAACCATCCAACTCCTTCTCACAAAATCTGCCTCCTACTAACCCTTTCATGCCCGTCCTCCTCACAAAATATCACTCCTTCCACCCTTAACCCTATCATCCCCATCTTTACAACCATTATATCCCTCTCTTCCTCCAACAGCATCCCCTTCTACCCTCTCTATGAAAACATTGAGATATTCTTATAGTAAAAATTAGGCACTAAATATTCGAAAAGGCTTCGGAATTCCTGTCTTTAAGCTTTAATTTAATTATAATGACATGTGATGTCGGCCACACACAAAGAACCTAGTGTTTTCTGGGTTTTTTTTTAACAAAGCTAGCCTATCATGGCCCAAATTACGAAAATGGGATACTCTTGTGGCACAAACTCAGAACTAAATATTGGGCAGGGTCTCATAAATTGTGCAGATATGGATGTCATCAACTTCACGGACCTCATATCCCTTTTGTTACCACCACCACTTTCATCCCTATGCACCATCTAAACCTCCCTCCCCAGCCCTGCCATCACCATCACCATCACCCCAACGTACACCACATATTACCCAGACAGGAGCACCCCACATGAAGGAAAAGAGAAGTGTGACTCCTAGGAGAACGAGAGCTGCCCTTTTGATCGTTTGTCGGAGGTCAAAAAGTGCCAGCCAGCACCGTCCGGATATGGAGCGATTGCGTGTCAAGGTAGAGTTGTAGACTCGGCAGATAGAAGCCAACACCAGGAAGACATGCATCGGGAGAGTCAGCGGCATAGGTAATATTCTGCACTAGTTTTATGACAAGATAAGAGTAGGCCCTACGGTTCTACTCGTATACCGCGTCCTAGATTGCCGCTTGGAATATACAGATATTCACTTAATTTTATATTTTTACGTTTTTTCAAAACAATTAACGTGCACTTTCTAAACCAATTAATTATATCAACACAAGATAATTTTTATGAGTGAAAGAAAAAGGGTCAACCAATTTTGGCGGTATAGGTATTTTCATATACATCTTAAGGTTCTTTTATATGCCACAATAGACATGAGACCAAAGGCTTTTCTTACCCTACGAAGTAAGATGTGCTACAGTTTTTAATCGCTCAAGAAAAAATCCGTCGGCCCC
>CABFVX010005017.1:0-20924 GCA_902151425.1 Timema shepardi
ATCGACAAACGTTACTACTTACATATACCCTAAAACTCAACTTTACTCATCCATAACTTATTAGCATAATTAGTACATAGACACGCGGGTAGTAAGACGCAGTACTAAAACAAAACAAAAAGTTAACAGGTATATCTTGAAATATATAAATTAAATACAACTTTAACCATCAGTAATTTTAACTAAACCTAAATATACTTCGTTATTGGCCGTTAAAAAACTGACCTTGACAAGTAATTACCATACTCGCACCACAGAAAGAAGACTGCCCCAGGTGATATTGATTTATTCTGGGAATAGCGGGGCCCAATTCCTACTTTTCAATGATTAAACTTATTGCCAGTACCATTATGAGCAACACTTCCACAAGCACACTTTCACTCTCCCTAACGTTTGGTCTTAGTGAATTAAATCGTACATACATTGTCATATAGCAAAGGAATTAATCTACAAAATAAGCCTTCGGGGTAATGTAAAGTTGTTAACTATAGCAATTTGTAGGTAACCTCCCCGTCAAATTAAACACACTAATCTTTTTTTTGGCTATACCTATCTCTAAAATTAGGTAGTGCAGTAGCTCAAGGAAAAAGAGTTTAAGTTCATTAACAATTTTAAAGATGTATGTATGCTATTAAAAATGTATTATTTATAAAATAACTCTTTAATTCTTTAATGTGTATTTTATTTCATGAATAACATATTTTACAAGTATCACAGTGCAGATTAAAAACGTGTATCATAGACCTAATTTTAACCATTAACCTTATAAGTCTGTAGATCCCCTGTGCAATGATCCAAGAGTACTGAGTTTGATTGCCAAATTTACAGTATTTTTTTTAACAAAGCCCTTTTCGGACAGACTAAATTAATATATCCATACATATTTTTTTAGAACCGTGTCTTACTACCAGTTCGGTTTATACGCTTATGTACTAATTATTCTTATGGTTTTAGGGTTTAAGGAGGTTATATTTATAAGAGGTGTGGCCATATTTACGTGGAAGGAGATTGGAAAACCATTATTGAAAAAAACCTCTCAGTGCATACGAAAAAAGTGTTTGATTACAAAAAAAATAATTGCAAAATGACTGACCTTAACTCTCGTTCTCAGTGGCGGCTCGTGAATAGGCACTGCGCAACTGCAGCACCCCCTATTTCCACTTGATATTATCAATAACATTTAATATAATGAGTCCATTTTTCTTTAAGTCTTTATTTTTGTAGTACAATATATTATATTCCTTAAGCTTCATGTCAGTACTTTAGTAGCCATCCCCCAGTTTATGAAAAAGATACAAAAATCTTTGTATGGAACTGAGCGCTTCATAGTACCAGCGGCGTGGTGTTTGACTGTTGTGCGCATGCGTACATAGGAGGGGGTGGGGAGGAAGGTGGGACTGCCAGGTAGAGAGAGCACTGTTGTTCTCGCAGTTCCGGCTCTAGCGTGATGGTGGAAGGAAGTTTTTTTTACTCAGAGTGTGTTGTGATGAAAAACCGTGTACCATATTCTTGAATGTGATAAAGTGTAGAATTAGATTATTACTCTGCTTCCAGCTATTCTATTTGATTATTTTTTTGTTCTTTTATTTAACAGAAAGACTAAATGTGCTTGCAGCACTTTCAATGGAGACAAATTTCCTCAATTGTCATCCAGAGATCAAGGAGAAAATTATTGAACTTTTTGCGCAAATTAAAACAAGAAGAATGGATTTCATTTTTAAATTAATAAATCAAGCTCGAACTGTAACAATTTAAGTTAAAGTAAATAAAAGATATTTGTTAAGATTTTATCAAGTTCCTGAATATATTTTCTTTTTATAATTTTTTTTCCCTTTTACACAATTTTAAAACAAAGGCTAAGGATTGTCTGGAGCAGTACCCCCAATAATTTTAGCTACGAGCCGCCACTGCTCGTTCTTCCATCCAAACAAAGTTTTCTCAATGGTACATTATCACGTGATTAGAGGTGTAGTATGAGACCAAAGTTGAAATCTAACAAGGACTCTTAAGGACGTTAAGGATAGGAAGCATCAAGAGTTGAAGTCAATGTCTTATCACCATGGCTACAGTCCAATTTTGACAGAAAACGTATTAATAAAATGCTATCTTATTTTTGCAGACAGCATTTATAACATTTTATTGTATTATTAATATTATTTTATGTATATTGATAATATCTATCAAAAGTGACAGCTGTAGATCACAAGACTTAACGTATGAAAACGTGAAAGTATATTTAGTAACTTTTATAGCTGTCGGATAAGGTTCTTCCTAGTAAAATAGAGCTGTAGATCGAGTTAAGAGAGGTCGATTATAAATTGAGTGAATCCCGGTTATATTTCGGGTAGTATTGACAGAGATATTTATTATTTGTATAATAATCCATTCTGTTAACCAATTAGTATATATTTAGGCACAATAACTGGGTGAGTATTATTAGGAGTACTATATTGAGCTAGTTTGTAAGTCTAATTCCAACATAATCTGGGTGGTTATAAAGTGCACCTTCCTTAACCATTAATATAAGAATACTGTTTTCTTGGCCAGTGCAATGGTTATCCCTACACTAGTAAGTACACCCCGTTTATCTTGAAAGGTAGTAAGCTGCTCATTCTTGGTTCCACTATGGTGTTGCTTATAATATAGGGCCATAGCGCAATAGGTCAAGGTAATACCAAGCCACCTTACAAGGTAAACGCAGTGTACATCTTACCAGTGAAACATATTATTCACTAGTAGAAGAAAGGCACCAAACACGAGTTTCTACCACCACTATTATTACAACTCATTATAAACCTCTTCTTCGTGTGGTAGGCAGCATCCGGGTTGTGTTTTTTGTAAAACAAAAAATCAAGGTCCATTGTTACTGTTTGTCATATTCGCGGACAGGTCGGCGATACGACACGTATACGGTATAGTCAAATCACCGCTAATAGAACCTTTTCTGAGAGTTCAAAAAGCAGGGTTGCCACTATCTTATTAATACTACATTTCCTTTGTTTTCCAGAAGGAGTTTGCATTTTTTCAGACACTTTAGATATTATCATCATAGGTTGGGGAAATAGATAAAACCCGGAAAATTCAAGGATTTTTTTATGTCAAGGAAAACAGGGTAATATCAGTGAATTTTATAAGAATAATAAAATATCAGCAAATTTAAATCTTTGGCTAATAAAATCCCGATAATTTCTCACTTTTAAGTGAAAATTAAAGTGAGTTGTTTTGTTTCTCGATGCTATAAAAATCAATTGCCTGGTTATGGCATGATTGGTTTTCCACACCCTATTTACAGAGGGCTATAAAATACCTA
This sequence comes from Timema shepardi, assembly GCA_902151425.1. NCBI lineage: Eukaryota > Metazoa > Arthropoda > Insecta > Phasmatodea > Timematidae > Timema > Timema shepardi. The sequence continues at coordinate 3,311 of CABFVX010005017.1, forward strand.
AAACATTTAATAAATTCCATCCATATAATGCCATCAATGCAAGAAACTTAAAAATCGTCATTTTGGAAAAAATCGAAGAATTCCGTAGGAAAAACCTGTAAGAGTCAGGGATTTAAAACAAAAATAGAATCTTTGTAGCCAACCTGACTATAGATAGATTAAATATAATTTTTCTGAAACGTGTCTAGTGTGGGTTCATGTAAATGGTGTTTAAAACAGGATGATTGGACATTATTGGGGAGAAATACATGATGTAACTAGGTTAAATAATGTTTAAAGAAGAAAAAAAAGGATTGGGAACGCAAAACCTGTGTTCGAATCAAAACGTAGTTATTCAGCTACGCGTTTTAATTTTTTGCAAATACTTAGTGATTAAAGTTTTTAATTAAATGTTCCGGATTTATAAATGTCCAATAATTATTTTTTGGGGAAATTCCCAATGTTTTCCAGGTTCTGCAGGTGTTTATAAACCCTTAAAAATGACGGATAAAATATCTAAGCTATTATATTTGTTAGTTACTGTTATAGCCACATCAAAATAACATATTATTTAAAATTAAAAATTTCACCCGGACACGGGAATCGAAGTTATAAAATGAGGGAACAATGACACCTATGCACGCAACAACTTCTGGATAACCCGCCTCGGTGGCGTAGTTGGCTAACGCGCTAGTCGTGTTGAGCTCGACTGCCGAGGACGGGGAGATCAAGGTTCGAATCTCGGTCGGGTCAACTGGGGGTGGTTTTTACTAAAGGGTTTTCCACTTTCCCTCCACGCAAATGCGGGTTCACTTCCTCTAATTCAACCTTCCTAATCCATTAGCGTGATTAGTACTTAAAGCGTATAACCCGGACGGGTAGTAAGACGCTGTGCTAGATTATTAAAATTCCTGGATAGCTCGGTAAGAAAATTAATGTAAGCTAGCCTGGACATAAGGAATACAAAAATAAATCAACAATCGTTCTATCAGGAGAATAAAGAGGAGGTTGTGCAACCAAAATACCCCCTCGCACTCATGGTAGGGCCCAGATATGACCAAACTGTAAGTAGTGAATAAAAACAGAAGTTTGGTATAAAATACTACTTGTAAACAATATATTCATGAATAATCGCGGCGATTTTCAACCGTTTTCAACTCACGACACAGAAAAAAGGCGCTAGAATCGGAAAGACACGCCATCAGTTTATTTAAAGGAGAGATTGGAAAAGGTTAAAACGTGTAGTTTATCGAGATTGGAGGACAAAATAAGGTTAGGTTTGTATCTAAACACCGGCTATATTATAATATCTAAACACTACTTCTATTATGGTTATGTGAATAAAACAATGACTATAAGCCCTGGGTATTGTAGTAATGTGCAATGTTTGCTCAAATACAGTCCATTAGTTCCAAAGATTATAGCTCCTGATTCGGCAGGTGCCTTTTTTTTTCAGCATCGGTCAAACAAAACTAACTGGTCAACTAAATAATGCCTTTAGGCTCAAGAGTTTTATATTTCAAGCCGTTTAGATCTCACGAGGTAAGAGTTAGTTTATAGTTCGTGACGTGGCCACGGTGGTATTATATTTAATTGCGATGTGATATGTCCTTGTCAGAGTTGAATTTGGGAAAATGTACACTTGCTTACATAGAAATCCCAAAGTTTACTATCAGTAATAAATACTTTACAAGGCTGAAATTAAATTATGTTTTTACTATCAGAAATAGCTGGCATTGCACTGCGTGGTTACCCCTAGCAACGCTTTTTTTTGCTTTAAACAGATGGAAAAACAAACTCTTCATTTTGTTAATATAGATATATTCTGATTGGTTAGCATTTTAAGATTAAATATTTTGAATATATAATAGGCCTACACTCTATTTACGATTAACAGTAGCAGTTTTACCTGGACTAATTACACCTTAGTCAAACTTATGAACCGCAACATAGTGTATCTCGTTAAGGTAAGCTTGTTATCTTTCAAAGTTAAGTGGAGAGCTCATATTTTAGTTTTTAAGAATTAGATTAAATAAAATTAATTAAATTTTATATGCTGGCGGCCGGGGTTCAATCCCCGGTCCCGGCATAAATTTATCTGATTACCAAACCCTTCCTTCACCTCCGACAAGACATCTTGTGAATGTGGGGAATGCCAGGTCTCCACCGTGGTTCGGATTCCACGTTAAACTGTAGGTCCTCCAATTCATCTCACAATCACCCTACCATTACACATTAGCGTAAGTGCGTATAGCTCGAACGGGTAGTAAGACGCGGTGCTAATAATAATAATAATAATAATAGTTAAATTTGAAAATATGGTTTTCTGTGTCTTGCTTTGTACACAAATCTATATATTATGTTAGGTTAGTTTAAAATCAAAGCTGGCGCCATTTACTTAAATGACTGAAACGGGACTGTGAAACATATCTATATAATTATCTAGTTTTTAAAAAATTGAATGATTATAGATATGCGCTACACTTAAATATATGTGATTTTTTTTAAAGAAACAGCTTAGTCACGAGAAAATAAAGTTAAAAAAACTCACATCATCTTGAAAGTTAAGGCTGTGCACAAGTTACACTAATTTAAGGACAAAGGATTAAGAAGGTGATTTTCAAGGACGAGATTATTAATCCATACCGAGAGGATAAGATAGATAAATTTAATTTTAGTAACAACACTTCCAGTGCGTAGAACCGGGATTCAAGACTAATCCTAACCCTCCTCGACGAAAGCCGACCATACCAGTCGCACACACTATACAAGAGTGGACTGTGGTGCTGGGATGCTTTCCGGTATTTCTCTACAACAATGGATATCATTTAATGAGGGATTAAATAGAAAAGATGTTTTATTTGGATATGCTTGTAGCCTTATCTAAATATAATACCCAGACACGGGAATCTAAGCCGGGACCTTTGCCCAATGCTCTAACCAGTGAGCTATCCAGGAACCATCAATTTAAAGAATACGATATTTAGATGCGGCTATGACAGAAATTATCAAATATAATAGTTTGGCTATTTAATCCGTCATGATCTGCACATGTGTATGATTGTAATCGTACATTTGACAGCGTAAGGCCCTCCTGAGTGGCTGTGCTATATTAGAGCTCGTGATATCAATTGATCACTAATATGTAGCAGACGATTCCCACACGTCCATCTTAGACTCTGCCTTAAAATATAAGTGAAGAATGGCCCTGAGCACGGGACACGACTCCTGGATAGCTCAGTGTAAGAGCATTGGCATACTTAGCTAGTGGTCCCGGGTTCGATTTCCGTGTCCAGGTGTCATTTTTCAATTTAAAGTACAGTATATTATTATTTTTATTGAGTTTTACACGTCATATGAGTTTCGAGTAAACATTAAAATTTTTAGGAAAAGTAGAGAGAAAGTATGTACGGTGCACTGTAACATTTATTTTTGGAGGGCTACTCGTAAACGTTTTTGCATGTAATTAGATATGTACCCCAATTTTCATACAATAAGACATGCATGATAACTAAAAAGAATTACTAAATAAACTTCCAAAAATTCGTACGTCGGGTCATTTGGTCTGAAGGTGTTCTTTTTGATATGTATTATCAATACCTATAAAATAGTACCAATAATTTGGTAAAATGTTATCAATGTCGACAGCAAAAAATATGTTAATGTTTCCTAAAAGGGAGTTCAAATTTCCATTCGAAACAACATCAAGATATACTTTTCTCTCCGGTAACAAGATAGGTCCTATTTCTAGGTGGGGATGAAGGGGACGCGAGAAAAGGTCAGTGTTTTTGCTGTTTTTATGTCAACACTATTTTTGGTCAAAACAAACCAAATATTGCTTCAGTAGAAACATAGGAGTTTAATTTTCTTCACATGATAGCTTCACCAGTTGTTGAATATCTGTCAAGGGTGTCCTGGAATTTAATTACCACTTTTTATCTTCATTTAAAAAGTTTTTCGTCTATTGCCGCTATGCTTATGACAGATATTTAACAACTTTTGATATCTCTTTGTGAAGATATTTTAAACACTATATTTATTTATTTCGGTAAAAAAAAACGTTTTCCTATTAGAACTGCGTTACCTACACTCCCAAAGACTTTAACCCTGGTGTTAAACGTAGTCTCGAGTTATACCCAGCCGATTTTCATACTAAAGAAAAAAAGTTCGAGCTCGTAAACCAAGGATGTACCCAAAAATGTTTGAAGGAGAAATTGCAAATTAGGGACTCCAATTTCTTTCAACATAAATTTCTCAAGTTCTACCCAATTAACTTTGAGGATTATATTTATCATAACAAAATTGATACATGTTTAATAGCGAATTCATAAACTTTATATGATGTGTTATTCGGTGGATGAATGCATGGACGTTATCAAGACAACGTTACCGATGTGATAAAAAGTAGCTAGGATGTCTAGAAAATATAGGTATTGAGCGATGGATTCGGCGAAAAATCACAAAACATCTTAACTTCAGTGGGGCCTTACTAAAAACAATGTGACTTTTACAAGGAGGAAAGTTGACTTACGGCCAGTTTCATAGTCAAGTTTAGTACGCCTCAAGTGCGGCGATATACTAAGTTCATGATGACACCCACCTAAATCAGAATGGAATGGGCCAGTTTCCTATGCGAGAACGGCCCATTCCATTTGAGTTTAGGTAGGTGTCGTCATGTACATTTGACTATGAAACTGGCCCTTAGGCGAAATGTTGTCTTGGTACAACTAGTTATTTTTGAATAAGCACAGCTCATTTCTCCACTAATTCCCACGCTACTATATTGTTTGGAGAGTTTAGGAAAGGACGATTAATCCCCGTCCAAAAAGTTGAACATCGAAAAGGAGTAGCTCATTTGAAATTCAATCCGGTCCACACATAAAATTAACATAGAAAATTAATAAAAGACTGGGACACGCTCAGTCTCGTTGACAGACTGAATTACACCGGTAAAGTTCAGTGGCATGGCGTGGAGAGTTTCCAGGGTGAACAAACTTGGTTCAAACCTTAACAGGAATAGTAGGCTACTTATCGCTCATTGGCCAGGTATAAACGAGAATTCACTTAATGCTAGGTATGTAGGACAGATTTGATGTATTTGGTCAAATGGAGACAAATTGAGAGATATCATATCACAGGTACAACTTAGGAAAGCTATGCATACCATGGCAGCACTCCACGACACGACACTGGCAGGGTAAGGTTTGACTATGAGCCAGGTGACAAAGTTTGGTTCACAAACGGCCTCAATATACATTTAATTTACTACAATATGATTTTGTCTCCTTTCTCCAGGCAATACAGCTAGTGCAATTCATTAAGATTAACCATCCACGTATCCCCCCTGTGGTAAGATACAGTAACCTCATAGCTTATTTGGTGCTGACTGACAGCTGACGGCTTTGAAAAGCTACCAGACCAAATTAAGTATCCCTATGCCGAACTATATGATCTGCAAAAATATGTGTTTATCAGCTGTCACTTCTGACAGTCAAAATTTAGGTATATACCTAAATGTTGACTGTCAGAAGTCAGTTTTGAGCTGTCAGTCAGCACCAAAGAAGCCATGGAGCTACTGTAGCTAACGTCATTTTACTGAGCTTAGGACGCACAAATAAGAAAGATTTGTCTAGCGGTTTGTACTAAAGATTCTGACTCGAGACTTTGGGATTTATTTTAGCACCGCGTCTTTCTACTTGTTCACTGTTCAGGTTATATGGCTAAATATTAATTACTCTAAAGAAAGGTTGAATTTAGAGGATTTGCGTGGAAGGAGAGTGGAAAACCCTTTTGTAAAATCAACCTCATTACTTACTACCGGAATTCGAACTCCAATATCTCTGTCATCCCTAGTCTAGTCTAACATGAGAGTGATGCCTTAGACCATGCAGCCACCAAGGCAGGCTGGGGTTTATTCTCGACTGACAGCATTAGGGGTTGTTTACCCCTAACCCTCATTTGTGGGTTTTCATACTAACTGCATCAAACTATTGCTATTTCATTTCCCTAAATTCATCCTCCCCCCACCATGTCTTTGGATTAGTAAATATAAGCTCATTTTGGTGGCCGAGTGACATAAGACATTATTCTCGCATTAGATTTGCCTGCTGATGACGGAGAGGTCAGATTCGAATCCCGGTAGGTTCTACTGAGTTTTTTTCCCTAAATGATTTTCCACTATCCTTCCACGCAAATGCTGGTACATCCCCTTTAAAATTCTTCTTTCCTCATCCCTACCTCATTAGAGTGATTATGATTTATGATATAACCTGAACGGGTAGTAAGACGCAGTGCTAATAATAAAAACAACATAATTAGGACTTAGCATAAAATCCTTGTAGACATCATCATCGGACACGCAAACAAAGGCGTCAGTCTAATTGGTCGGTGGCAGGGAGGTCGTAATTTAAATCCCAGCGGGTGTATTTAAGGTGGGTTTTTTTTCTAAAATGTTTCCCACTCTCCCCAGATACATTTCTTATTAAGCATCTGCCTTTCTCATCCCTATCTCATGTAAATTATGAATATAGCACGAATCAGTATTATGTTGTGGTGCATAAACAACATTCAATCTTTGTCACAGTAGGTGACCTGGCAATCTAGGGGTAAGGTGTCAGACTTCTGTGCTGGCGGCCGGGGTTCAATCCTAGGTCCCGGCACAGACTTATCTGATTACCAAACCCTTCCTTCACCTCTGACAAGACATCTTGTGAATGTGGGGAATGCCAGGCCTCCACCGTGGTTCGGATTCCACGTTAAACTGTAGGTCCTCCATTTCATCTCATAATCACCCTACCATTACACATTAGCGTAAGTGCGTACAACCCGAACGGGTAGTAAGACGCGGTGCTAAAATAATAATAATAATAATCTTTGTCCCACACACACAAAACAAACAGCTGCCTATCTATTATTGGCTAAGTCCAATTTTAAAAGGAAGGGCCTTATCTGATAGCTGGAAAAGCTACTAGATCTAATTCCACGTGCTCATATCCAATTCATGTGATCTGAAGTACTCACTTTTGGTCGATATTAACAATAGCTATTAAATACTAATAATATGTTAAACAAAATATACGACATCTTATCTTAGTCAGTAGCGTGTCTGTCTACTGAGCTAAGGGTCCCGGGTTCGATTTCTGGCATGGCTGGAAAATATATAATTGGTGACATGTGGGTTTAGCCTTAGGGGCGGGGACTGGATGTTGTGCCTGTCCTAGTCTTACGCCGGAATCTTGATCAACTTAACTTTAACTTAACGTAGCGTTCACTTAAGGTTCACTTAACCTAAGAAAACAGATATGTGATCACGATTCACGTAACTTAACGTAACAACTTGAGCCAAACATGTGCATTCTAGGTTATGTATTTTGATCTGTGATTTGTACTATTTGTATCTATGAATATTTAATATTTTATCTCAATATAATAAAAATTTATCATCAAACTTTTTTGATAAATTATTTTTTCATATTTTAATTTAATATTTTTCAGTGTCCGATCACTAAAATGAAGCTAAGAAGTAGACCTTGGTAATAAAACCAACAAATGCGTTACTAAATAGCCCAGTGGACGTCACTCGCATAGTGATTGGTTGAATAGATCACATGATACCGTTCATGTAACGTTCACTTAACGTGAAAGACCTCCCAGGACATCTATTAAGTTAAGTGGACTTCAAGTGAACATTAAGCTAACTGTATGGTGATCGCTTCCATTTAAAAACACGAGGAGAATCTTTACGTTAAGTTACGTTAAGTTAATTTTAAGTGAACGTTAAGTTGATCGTGACCCCGGCATTAAGTTAGATTGTAAGTCATATGAAGTTACGACAGGCCTAGCAAGCCGGTAGTGGAAAAATATTTGTCTTGAATTAAACACTGACCCAGGGCACAGGCTGGAAACAGTAACATATGTAATAATGTAATAAAATGTTATTAAATTTGACTACCAAAAAAAGTCTGTATTTTTTCTAAAAAAGCTCTTACCTTTGAATATTTGACTTTAAATCGTCTGTTTTTCGTAAACATAAAAATAATATTATAAACTTCAGTGACTGAGCCACCGCTTGATCCAACTCGTGGATTTAGATAAATGTTTGCACACTATGAATGATGACGTCATTTGCGGCGGAAAGTGTGTGCAGGACTTTTACGGGCAGATCCTCCTTTAGAGTTTACTGCACGGCACTACCAATTACTCATGTTGAGGAGTCATCCTTAACAGGCCTAACGACATAATTATAAAGATATTTATGTGCGCGATACGTTGGGGGGAGGGAAAAGAGATATCCTCAAGGATATTTACAAAGATAGAGGATGTACAATCTTCAGATATTTCATAGATTATTGGAAGCTATAGCTTGAAATGAAATTAAAAAAATATTCGTGTATATATATATATATATATATATATATTGAGCGTAGCAAGGTTCTGTTTTAACTCGACTATTTGAACTTTCGTCTGTCTGTAAATTTGTATAAACGGATCTTTGTTTCGTGATAGCTGTCAAATGCATGGACCAATTTTAACGAAACTAGGCCGAACATTATTCTATATTGTGTCCTAACTAAACTTACCTAGTTTTTCAATCGGGTCATCCATTTCAATATGGCAGCCGAGAAACATGTTTTTCGTTTAGTAACTCATCTTAAGTGATTTAAATTTTAAATTCTAAGCATCCGATTCATTACAAGGGCGTATTTTTTTCAACATTTTATATCTACTGCGAGAATGACATCTTAAACCACGTTATCAATGGTTGCTCTCTTTGATTATGACGCATTATCGAATATAGTGTTAATATTTGTTTTCTGTCTAACTTGATCCCCAAGGAGAAATACCAACTTCAAATCCAAGGAGGAATTATTTGAGATATTTCAACTTGAAATCCAAAGAGAAATATTAAGATTGTTGTAACGATAAGAACATGGCGGGAGCGAGGTCTTCTACTAGTAGATTATTGGACGCTATGACTTGAAATACAAACAAAATATAATTTATAACTAATTTCTGTCAAATTAAGCCTTGAATAAATTAAATTGAAAAGGAGGCGGGGAAGTATAACATATTGTGAGTGCTTCGCACCTTACTACCCGCCCATGTTGTTCGCATGTTTTCACTAATTGGAATAATAGGAATGAATACGGTAGAGCGGAGAAGGAAATGCACCAGGTAAACCAATAAGGAAAAAAATTCCCCAATACACCCGGCCAGAATTCGAACCTCAACCTCTCTATTACCGGTAAATCAAACAAGACTAGACTGACACCGGTTGTGTGGACTGGATTAGTTCCTGGTCGAAGGGACTCTACGGTGTCCATTGTATCAGATGACACCTGTAAGAGTATATCAGTTGTGAGAAGCGGCCAACAGCCACTGTCCCACACACGGTCTTATCGCCTTCAAACACAAGTTGACAGCCTCCTTCGCAATCTCCGTAGCACGCCACTGCTGTGTAGGAACTAGACCAGCTGGACAATCTTGTGAGGGAATTGCTCATGGATCTTTCATATTAACCCCCAAAATTGTGCTTTTAATAACATTTAACCCGCATCCTTGGTCACTTGGTCTTAAACGCATCGCTCCACTTTGAAACTGGTTTGCTAGTGATGACAAGGTTGGGTTCAAATCCCGCTGAGGTATATTGAGAATATGGGGAATGCCAGGCCTCCACCGTGGTTCGGATTCCACGTTAAACTGTAGGTCCTCCATTTCATCTCACAATCACCCAATCTCACAATCACCCTACCATTGCACATTAGCGTAAGTGCGTATAACCCGAACGGGTAGTAAGACGCGGAGCTAATAATAATAATAGTAATAATAATAATATATTGAGAAGGATTTTTCCTAAACAATTTCCAGGCAAATGCGCGTGCACTTCCTCTAAAATTATACCTTCCTCATCCTCGTTACATTAGCATAATTAATGCATGCGTAAAACTCAAACGGGCACTTAGACACCAGGGGAAAATAAAACAAAACCTTTAATTACGTTTTTATTTAAATAAAATACTGACGAATTACCAAATTACACATTACTTTTAAAGAGTTCCGATAGAATGAAACCTAGGTCGGGGGATTGGGCGGTAACGATTGATTTTCTTCAAGAGGGAGCCATTACCTCTTTGTTCAGTGGCAGCAATGTAAAGTGTGAACGGTATTCTTCTTTTCATTATAGAAACCATATTGTGTTCGTTCCTTTTATATGTTTCTATCTACCTTTCCTGTACCCTCTTTCAAATATAGTACACTACTTTAAATACTTTACAATATTATTTTTCCAATGTACATGAATTTATTTTATATGGAAATGTCAGATGACAAGAGTATATTTGAAGTTTAGTTTCTCAACACTAAATTAGATTTATGTAAATGGCTAAACATTTAATTTTGTGTCTCCGTTTCTTCTTATAAGGTGTTTATTACAGGTTATGTCAGATCTTATTAGAACAGGCTATGTCCGATCATATTAGAACGGGTTATGTATGATATTAATAAAACAGGTTATGTCAGAGAAAAAAAAATTGTAATTGTGTACTAGCTTATCCTTCTATAAGTCAGTTAATTAAAATTCGTAGCGAGAGTATGAGATGTTTAGCCTTTTCTTATTGTTGGTATCATTAGACCGGCATCCGTGATCACGTGGTATAAGGTGCCACGCCCAAAATAGGCTGTATTGCCGAGTGAGGGTTTTAAACTAGGTCGAGTGTACTGAGGGTGTTTTTTTCCTAAATGGTTTCCCGATTTCCCTTCTACCTACCCCATTAGTGGAAAATATGCGGGTAGCTTGGACAGGTATACCCCCTCTACGGTAGGAGTGTAGGTAAGTGAAAGCTAGTAAAAGTGATCAAGTATCCATTCGCCAAACAATATGATCTGTAAGACCATATTGCGTTGAACTGCTGTCACTTTTGGTAGTCAAAACGTTCACAACAAACTATTTGTTTTTGGTTATTTATTTCCTTTAAGCGTTTTTTACATTATTGAAATACCAACTTTTTAAAATAGCCATTTGGATGTTTCTTTTTTTTGTGAAAGTAGCGTCTGTAGTTCAATTAAAAATGCTTTACAAACAACAGCTTCTAAAATGTTGCCTTCTCTTCAGATCAGACAAAAAAAAGTGTTGTTGATGACGTCATGTAAGTCATTTTCTGTTTTGCTAATGCGCATATTTATATAAAAAAAGTTTTATTTCTAAACTAATATTTTGTATGGCTATTTGTCGAAGTTATAGAAATATGTATTTAGTACGGTAGCCAGTTATAAGAATATACAAGTGTGAATGTAATACATTTCAGGCTGATGCGCTACTCTCGTGTTAAACTAGACGGTCTCCCTCCACGCAAATGCGGATGCACTTTCTCTTAATTAAACCCAGTGCAATGCGAGTCTTGGTTTAGACCGCTTGTTACCGCTACGGATTTGCATTCACTTAGTGAATGCGTCGTTTTCTGGTTAAACCTTGTGTTTAGAAAGCTATCTTTACTAATATTAATATTATTATCACCAACACTCACGTTGACACTAAATTAATTTAATAGCAATAATTGGAATTACTTTCTTTCTTGTTGCGATCAATTTTTAACAGTCAACATACTCCGAGAAAAATAGCCAACTTAAATAATATCTCAACATTCAAATCTGACGTACTTTATCTTTATGAGAAAAAATAAATGTTACCATTATAGTTTTCAGCCTCAGGTCCTATGAAAATAAATATCATTAATCAAATGTTTGAAATAACTTTTGTTCATACTAGATCTAGTAGTTATTTTTTAAAGGAGAACATTGTTTAAGAATCAAATCAAACTTGAACAGCATGGCTACCTGTCTTAGAGGACCTTGGTTCTATTCCGGATGGTGATGAAGATATTTATATTCAGGTTTGTCCTGCATTCCATTGAGTGCAAGGCTGAAATTGTAGTATTTGGCGTACTGTCCTAAATTTATTTATTTCCTAAGTCATGTGCTGATTGCTGATATAAACATTGGTTAGAAAGTACACGTTAAGTAGAGTAACACCAATTAAACATTCTTAAGTGTTTGTTAGATATACTATCTTAATTTTGTCCAAAATAAATCAAATATTGCTCCAGAAGATAAATTTATTAGATAAAAATATTTTATTGCTATAATAAAAATAAAAATAATAATAATAATTGCGAAAATTCTGACCTTAGCTTCCATCCCAACTTAGCTCACGAATAAAGCTAAACTCACGTTCTGATTTCATTTCTTGGTTTAATTACTTTTAGCTCCTCTTAAAATTGTTCATGGCGCTCTATTGCACCATTAATAGTAATTAGTAGGTCCTGGATTTTGATGACCTAAGAATTTTGAAAAAATACCTATAAAATGACCTAAAAATTGTATGAATAGTCAGTAACGAATGGATGCTAAAGGATTACGGTTTGAAAGGGAATACACTAGGTTATGTGAAATTAGCGTCTTCTTACGTTGGTTTGGGCATGTTGAGAGGATGAGTGTGGATCGAGTGACAAAGCAAATATATGAAGGTAGAGTGTATGCATCAAAAAGAAGGGGTAGGCCCTGTAAGAAATGGTTAGATGTTGAAGACGAATGTGTGAAAAAGAGAAACATTAAGAGTTTTAAGAATAAAAAAGCATGTATGACCTGGTGTGTTTATGTTGTTAAAGCGAAGGGAGTATGCAAGGATAGATAAGTGTGGAGAAAGTTAGTGAGGATGGCTCAAGTACGGAGTTGTTTTTTGAGCTATGTGCACAATTTCTTGCCTACCCCGTAAGGGGACGGGGTGATTATGTTTGTATATGAACAAAAACTCGTATTAAAGGCACACAACTAAATCAAACACGCAATTTACAAATGTAAAATTCAATTAAAAGCCTTTTGCATTCTGCTAAATATAACATTGGTTTTAAAATATTCTCTCTAGAATTAATCTCAACACAACCTTCTCCAGCCTAGTTGCAATCTCACCAGGAATGTGTATTTTACAGCCATACAAGCAAAGAGCAAACAAAGTTCATTGCCTACATTATCTTCTCAGTTCAACAAATCGATAGTATTAAAAAATATGCTTATTCAATAGGAATACCATAAAATGACTCAAAAGTCCCTAAAACAATACTCAAAAATTACCTATAATAACATACAGTTCCACAACAAACGGATCACGAACAAAGTTTTTCCATGAGCGTTGTGTTAAACAAAAACAAACAAAAAAAGATGACATTTGATGAAAATTTGGGCCGTGTCTATTGAAAGGATGGCCCGCACCAGTGCCGAATATACACAAGGTTAGGTGACAACCATGTCGTACATATTCATAGATCCGCTGCCCGCGGGCTGTTGAAAGTGTTGGTCGGAGGCGAAGTACAACGGTGTGTTGCGGCGTCACCTCCACTCCTCTGTTCATTTACATGTTCGGTCTCATTAAGTGTTTTATTTGCTTCAGTCACAAACAAGCCGACACCATTTGTCAAAAGTTCTCATTTTAAGGTGGGGTGAAGCTGATTGATGTAAGAGTTAAAATGTGCAATATTAGTTTTATTTATAAAATTAATTATAAAATATTGTTTTTTCGTGGATAAAAATTAGAGGAAGGAAAGAATATGTTGCCTTTTTTTTTAACGAATGAAAGAGTCTAAACATTAGCTCAGTTTGTCTATCTACTAAGGTAAAGGTACCAGATTCGACTCCCGGATCGGCCGAAAAATCTATAATAGAGAAATGTAGGTTGTCTCTGTTCTAAATTTAAGTTAGTTTATAAGTCGTGTGTTGATATAATAAGTCGGTTCCGTAAGTGCACGTTAAATATCTAAAAAAAAATACATATAAAAAATTTAATCAATTAACTTTGCCTATAAATTTAAACATTTGTGCGTTTTATTAATTCCAAAGATATTCCAGAAATAATGGAATCCATAAATAAAGTCCCTTTTCGATACAAATTAAATTTGTAAATAAAATGTCCGCCGAGAACAAAGAGTGAAGATTTATCACGACATTGTTTGGCCCATGTTTTACTACCCGTCCTAACTATGCACATTTAACAACATTAATTGGGTAGGGATGAGGAAGGTACACTTTTATAGTAAATGCATCCTAACTTATGTGTAGGAAAAGTATAAAATTATTTAGAAATAAACATCTACAGTCCACCTGAACGGGATTTTAACCCCGACCTCTCCGACACCTTCAAACCAGTCTAGACGAACTTAACATTTCATTGCGGGTATTATAATATCATGATTAAAAAACAAAAATATTACAATAAATATGGGGGAAGGGGGGAAGACAAGCAATATTTAACATTCCCCTTAAATCTAACAGCATATACCCCATTTATATGCTTATCTTCACCAGCTGCATCACGTGGACAAAAATATAAGAAAAAAAACATGACTTCGGTTCATTTAAGAGCTGTCTTGTTAATCTGCCGTGTTATTTTTCCTCCGGTACAAGCGATCGTGACGTCATGGCGGAGGACTGGCAGAGACAAACCCAACCTTGTTATGCTAATAACTCATTTAACAAACTCCCCAACGTCTGTATCGTCCGATGAGGCTCGCATTGAGGTTCCCGCCTACTTGTGCGTTCAAGTCACCCAACAAATTATTAATTTGTAATGTATTATTTTTAATTACCAAGTTCAGCACAAGGGATGTTGATGGTAGCATTTGAGATGGGGTGGAGGAGCGGAACGCGTGCTTACGTCTTTATCTTTAGATTGTCTTTTTTTTAACTAATTTTTTTAAACCAAAGTAAAGCGAATATTACTTCAGTGGAAACATTTATGCGTCATGGCTATCATGGAATTTTAGCAGGACTTTTTCTCTTTGTTTAAAAACGTCAACTTCCCCTATGCCCATTACAAATATCCTAGAATTGTTGATTCTATTACCAACTTTAGAAACTTAGTTGTACTAGATTTTTATACTGAAGCAATATTTTATTTAGTTTGTCAAAAAAAAAGCGTTTTATCATAGAAATTGTTCCCTTCCATTCATTCCACTTTAAAGTCATTCGAAAATGATAATTACTAAGATTTTGTGAGTCTATAACATCTTAGCAAGGAATTTAATACCTGTGAGGATTGATGGGGTTATCTTGTAAAATATAGCAAGTGGCAATGTTTCAGCCTATTCCAGCAACACCGACAAGTGGGGAGTTGGCATTCGCTTTAACTGGGTGTGTCATTTAGTTGAGATAATCTAAAACACTGCCACGGCTGGGCATATTATTTTCTGTTAGCCGGTGTTGTCTCAACAACCGGTACAGTCAAAACCAGAAATTTCATGAAATAGACTTTTCAAATATATATGTATATATATACATATATTATTAATTTGAACACATAAGTTAAAAACATCAATTAAGTCTAAATAACGACACGGTTAAATGTACTGCAAAATGAGATAAATTATAATTATCGGAATATAAAAAGTACAGTATTTATATTTGATTAAATATGATGTAATTTTACCACTTTTAAACTGACTATACATAAAACATTATTTTTCTTTAACATATTATGAATATTTAACTGAGTACACTTCATATGAATATCTATATTATATTTCAGCCCCATACATTAATTACTTTGCCTTAACAATGGTAAGTAAAAAACATAAAATAGCAAGTTCGACCCCAAATAACTCGTGAATTGTAATAATTTGAAATCAGTGAATCACTTTCTGTAGCTAAAGCTTGTTAAAATTGTGCAATAACAATTTTATTGTCGGATAAACTTAAGAGGTAGGAACAAGTATGGTTGTATAAAGGAAGTACACCCTCATCAGCTTGGAGAGAGGATGGGAAAACCAAAATGATAAGTCACCTGTGGAAAGCCTCCTCCAGCGCACCCAACAGAGATTCGAACCTCGATATTCACGTCACTAGCAATCAGTCTACAAGACTGACACACTAGGTTGTCTGACCACCGGTCGGGCGTATGGTTTTCCTCTATCCTTCCACGCTAAGGCGGGTACACTTCCTCTAAATATATCCTTCCTAATCCCTAACACCATTAGCGTAATTCGTACATAAGCGTATAACCTGTAAGTTATTAAAACACGTTTCTAAAAAAACTCTTGTGTAAAACAACTAATAGAGTATTTAAAAAAGATTAAATGGTTCAGATATTAATAATTATGTGGGTTTTTTCATGAAATATTAAGTGCTACTTATCCATTTTCTTACGTTCACCGCTTTATCCGACCAATATTATTATTATTAGCACCGCGTCTTACTACCCGTTTGAGTTATACGCACTTACGCTAATGTGTAATGGTAGGGTGATTGTGAGATGAAATGGAGGACCTATAGTTTAACGTGGAATCCGAACCACGGTGGAGGCCTGGCATTCCACACATTCACAAGATGTCTTGTCAGAGGGGAAGGAAGGGTTTGGTAATCAGATAAATTCCCGACCAATAAAATTGTTTTAAAACTTTGATTAAAAATGAAAAATCGTAAAGAACAACTTGAGGGGTATAAGCTATCTTCCACAAGGGATGGGAACCAAAACTCGTTAAAAGATAAGTTTCCAGAGCTCTTAGCTGTAGCAGTTCGTCCCGCGAGTGTCGGACAAGTTGGCCGGCTGACCGGGCGCGTTTACAGACGTTTTGTCAGGGTGTCCCTTGTCAAGGTCCTGCAAGTCTACCAGAGAACACCTCTAACTTATTCCGGTCACGTCTCTATTGATACCTGTTGATCGAGTAAACAGGTTGCTTGCTTGCACCCGACAGTTTCAAACAGAATGTTGGGGATATAAAGACTCTCACAAAAGGGGACTTGAGGCCGTATCTATAGTCCCGTCTCGAGAGTCGACCAAGCTCCCAGTATACGAAACACAAGCAGCTCTGGTCGAATGGGAGCGTGACTGAGGCTCTGAGGACCGCAGTCATATATATATATATAGGTTGAATGGGAGTGTGACTGAGTCTCTGAGGACCGTTGTACTATATACAGGTCAAATCGGAGAGTGACTGAGGCTCTGAGGACCACAGTCATATATATATAGGTCAAATGGGAGAGTGACTGAGGCTCTGAGGACCACAGTCTTATATATATAGGTCAAATCGGAGAGTGACTGAGGCTCTAAGGACCACAGTCATATATATATATAGGTTGAATGGGAGAGTGACTGAGGCTCTGAGGACCACAGTCTTATATAATATATATATAGGTTGAATGGGAGAATGACTGAGGCTCTAAGGACCACAGTCATATATATATATATATATATATATGTTGAATGGGAGAGTGACTGAGGCTCTGAGGACCGTTGTACTATATATAGGTCAAATCGGAGAGTGACTGAGGCTCTAAGGACCACAGTCATATATATATATATATAGGTTGAATGGGAGAGTGACTGAGGCTCTGAGGACCACAGTCTTATATATATAGGTCAAATCGGAGAGTGACTGAGGCTCTAAGGACCACAGTCATATATATATATAGGTTGAATGGGAGAGTGACTGAGGCTCTGAGGACCACAGTCTTATATATATAGGTTGAATGGGAGAGTGACTGAGGCTCTGAGGACCACAGTCTTATATAATATATAGGTTTAATGGGAGATGACTGAGGCTCTAAGGACCACAGTCTAATATATATATATATATATATATATATATATATA
>CABFVX010005017.1:23281-45535 GCA_902151425.1 Timema shepardi
TATATATATAGGTTGAATGGGAGAGGACTGAGGCTCTGAGGACCACAGTCCTATATATATAGATCGAATGGGAGAGGACTGAGGCTCTGAGGACCACAGTCTTATATATATAGGTTGAATGGGAGAGGACTGAGGCTCTGAGGACCACAGTCCTATATATATATAGGTCGAATGGGAGAGGACTGAGGCTCTGAGGACCACAGTCCTATATATATATATATAGATCGAATGGGAGAGGACTGAGGCTCTGAGGACCACAGTCCTCTATATATATATATATAGGTCGAATGGGAGAGGACTGAGGCTCTGAGGACCGTTGTACTATATAGGTAGATTGGGAGATTGTCTGACTGCCGAACCTCGCTAATATGTATATATAATATAGTCCACAAGGGAGACCAAAGAAAAGATAGGAGGAACAGATAGCAGCAGATGTGCACGTGTGAGGAGGAGTGTGGATAAAGAGTGCGGAAAGAAGAATGGTGGAAGCACAGAGGGAGATGGAGGCATTTTACTAAACAGACCCGGCCACAAGCTGGAAACACTTGATGATGATGATGATGATTAATATAGTCACAGTTCTATTACTCTACAAAGTGTATATTCTATATTATAAGTTAGTTGTGAGCCGAATCTCGAATATATATAGTTCTAAATGTAATTTATTTAGAAATTAGAAACAAGTGTACAAAGAAGTCACTATTCGTCACATATGATCCAGAAAATAAATTAATCAAATTGCTACTCACGTTGGTGGCTGTATGGTATAAAGCGCTACTCTAACAGTAGACAAGATTGCCTATGACGGTAAGATCCAGGTTCGAATCTCTGGTCGGGTGTACTGAGGGTGGGTTATGAAAAAATTACTCTACCTCCGCGCAAATGCGGGTACACTTCCTTTAAATATACCCACTCTAATGCCTACAACCATTAGTACAATTAGTGCATAAGTGTGTAACCCGAACGGAGAGTAAGACGCGGTGTTTAAAAAAAGAAAATTGTTGGAACAGGTAGTGCATGTGTGGAGATCTTACATTTGGAACTTACTTCATTCTTAATATTTTATGATTAACTAATACATTATTTAAAAAATCAGTAAATCGACTATATATAAAATTGAGATTCAGTAGTCAGCCAATACAATCTCCCATTCGACCTCCACCGCACTGCTTGTTAGGGGCGGCCAGACTGAGCGCGCGAGCGACTAAAATATAAAATAGAACACATTGGTTGTAATGGGAGGTGGCCACACTGGAGCGAGCGCGCGCTCGGCCCGGTACAGTCTAGTTTACAGGCGCTAGGCGATATTATTATATGTTGGTTCATTGAGTGCTGGGAGACTTCTCATTTTGACATGATATTTAACTTTTTNGGCCAGACTGAGCGCGCGAGCGACTAAAATATAAAATAGAACACATTGGTTGTAATGGGAGGTGGCCACACTGGAGCGAGCGCGCGCTCGGCCCGGTACAGTCTAGTTTACAGGCGCTAGGCGATATTATTATATGTTGGTTCATTGAGTGCTGGGAGACTTCTCATTTTGACATGATATTTAACTTTTTTCTATCAGTGATAGCTTTAACACACTTGCAATTAATGGCCTAATTTAATTGGTAAGACCATAAATATATGTAAGCCCAATATGTTAAAATACTTCAATATTATAATCAAAGTAGGCCTTTACAAATAATAATCACCATTAGTTTGGAGAGTATGAAAAAACTACAACAATAAATAAGTTTTAAGAATCACCTTCAGTTCACTGAGCCTTCGAACCTTTACCTTCCAGTCAAAAGCTATGGAGTGCAACGCACCATTCCGCCACTGGTGCGGCTAATCTGATTTTAAAACACTTCAGTACATTAAAAATATTTGTTGTAAGAATTTTTGAGGAGCAGAGATGTACCAAGGGTCTTTGACAGAGACATAGTGTCTTTGACAGAGACATCTTCTCTAATGAGCTAGGGTCTGCTAATTACGCGCTCGCTCGCTCACTCGCCAGTGTGGCCACCCAGTCGCTTGCGCGCTCGCTCGCTCGCACGCTTGTCAGTTTGGCCTAACCCTTCGTATACATACCTGGCGATTGGTTTATTCCCGAGATTAGACTATATTGTATACAGTCCATAGAAACGTAAGATTAGAATTAGATTGTTCTTCTTTCATCCCCCATCCATTTCTTTAACGAATTCTACTTTTCCTTTCTTAATTCGAATGAACGAAATAATTGGAAAGAGTATGGAAAAGGAGAATATAGGTATAAGCTTACGGCCCTTATTTCGAGGCTTCAAAGAAAATAATTACTAACGAATAATGGCTCTGCCTATTTGGTGTACTTAGAAACCAAAAATTCTACATTATTCAACGAGGTGTTTTTTTTTAAATTTCAAAATACGGTTCACGCCCAAAATGGAGAGGAATCATAGCTACATGTCCTTAATGAATTAAAAACTCACATTTTAGGTTTTCTAATTTCTTAATTCATGAAAAGTAAAAATTAGCTAGTTTTCAAGGAAGGTTCACGCAAAATTTTGCAGTGCTGAGATCAAAAATAAATGGTTAGAAACATATATCTCTAGCCTTCCTCAAACAAATAAACAATTTTTTTTATAGGATCAGAAATTTTTTTTAAAGATAATATTGGGAACTGTTTCATGGTATTGATGTTTCAGACCCTCAAATATTTTTTTTTGTAATACTGCAGTGGGAGGACATTTCCTTTAAAGTAAGTGGCGTCCTTAAGATTTTTCTATACTAATTTGTAATTTATTAATTACGATGAAAATAATAAGCTTACTATGTTTTATGAATATTATACATGTGTTGTTATTTTAATTCAGCCAGTTTGAACACCTTCTTAATCATCATGTTCATATTTTTGTTTAGATCGTGTTGATAAAAGTACCCTACAATTTATTAAATGTACTCATTTATGTTACTGTCTGCTAACAACATTAAAGTTAGAAAAATGACCAATTGATACAAAATTATGCTTCACAGTATTTAAATAACTTTCCATATATTTAAAAATTACTGAGCATCAATATTTAAACTTTCTATTTGGGTAGTACATTGTTAAATGTAGAAGAATTTCTGCATACAAGTTTTTACAACTTTTTTAATTTTTCAAGCATTTATTTAAAAAGTATATCTATATATTTTTGGCTTTGATGAAACTTTTCCTCCATCTTTTCATTGTTTATTTTGAGATTTTTCTTTATTTTATTTTTCTCATTATTTTCTTTAGATACGCTGAAAATTTACTTTCCTTTTTTCTTTGAAATTTTTTCTTCCCTTTTTCTAAGTTAACAATGAAAATTCCCACTTCCCCTTCTTTGTTTACGTTGAGACTTTCTGTCCCTCTTTAATTTGGTTGAGAATTTCCCTTCCTCTCTTCTTGTTTAAGTTGAGCTTTTCCCTCCCTCTTTTCTTTGTTTAAATTAAAACTTTTCCTTTCAATTTTGTGTCTATGTTGAGCTTTTAACTCTTTCTTTTATTTGTTTACATTAATAATTTTCCGTCCATTTTTACTTTCTTGCTATTTTACAGGTAGAGAAAGTATTGTGATCGTCAAAAAAAATCGAACTGAAGATTTTGATGAATCCAAAATAGTTGTTTTTGAATTTCAGAATAGAGATTAAACCATTTTACCGATCGGGCTAAAACTGGGTATTTAGGGTATTCATAGTGTTGCCCCGAGGGATTTTTGGAATTGGATATCTACCCCTAAAGTTAAGGGTAGTTTACTGAAGAGCAAAAGAGAAAAAATAGATTTTCTCAAAATCGGCTCTAACAATTTTGATTAAATTTCATTCCTAAACATTTATAAATATTCCAAACAAAATCGGCTTCTCTCAATATTTAGGCAAAATGACTTTAAGGTCTCCAGTCTGATGAGTAATTTTTTTATATAATATCTCTTAAACTATTTGAGATATGAAAGTACTTATTGTTACAAATATGTAGTTCTCTTTAAAATACAAGAAACATATATTTATAAAACCAATAACTTTCAAGCTATACGTATATATATTATCTTTTCGATCACAAAAGGTAAAAGTATTGCGACCACAAAAGAAAATTTAACCTGAAATGTTGATGAATGTCAACGTCTCAAGACCACTCAAACCCTAAAAAGTTGTCTTTGCAATTACGTCTGTCTGTGTCTGTTTAAACTTAAAATTAAGACTAGTTTAAGAAAGGGCGAAAAGAGAATAAAGCGATTTTCTCAAAATCGACTAACTATTTTGATTAAAACTCGTATCTAGGTGTTGATTAAGATTATAAATAAGCTGGCTATTTTTATTTTACCATGAAAATGAGTTTAAGGGGACTTTACAGAAGCAGAAACTTCCTTATCTTCGCAACTATTTGAGATACTAAATAACTTTTCATTGCAAAATTGTATTACTATTAAAAATAAAAAAAACTTTTATATGAAATATATTTTTATAAATCCAACAGTTTCTGAGATATTGTCAAATATTTTAATACAATTTTGTGAGCTTTAGTTGTAGATAGATACTACTTAAGTTTTAACGCAATAATTCTCCAATGTTATAGAGTAATTAAATATAAGTAATTCTTTAAAAGTTTATGTTGTTTTTCCTTAAACCCCTTAGGATAAATGTTTGTACAACAATGATATATATCCATTTTAGACTCAATAGTCAAATTTGCATTTTTTTAATGGTCAAAATTTATAAATGAAGAATTTAATAGCAATGTGATGGCATGAAGATTTGCAACAACTAATAAAATGTCAAAATTTTTAACCGTAAGTTGAAATTTTAATACGAAGTGTTGACCCTTGTGGACCCAACATTGATCTTTTTTATTGGTCCAAACATACAAATGAGGACATTAATAAAAAATAAAATTATAAAATTTAAAACCGGGACTAAAAAAAAGTGTTACATAAGTATAGTGCAATTTATGCTTGGGTTTGCTAGTGTATATTATTTCGTTTCACATATGAAGGGTACAGGGGAAAAACCATCAGAGTCCAGTTTACTATTTTTTACAGGAAATGAAATTTAAAATCTACAGACTCGTATCTTTTATACTAATACCAAGTCCTTAGGGTATAATTTTTTATTTTATTCACCAGGGATTGATCAACCATCCCTAGCACAATGAAATGTGTATGCAATAAACTTTTGGTGTAATTAATTTATTACATAATTTATTACAGGACTCTGATGTTTTTTCTCCTGTATTCGTATTTTTTTTAAATAAGTTTTTAATAATTATTTTTACTATGACATACTAAAGGTAACTATGGTATTGTAATACAATAAAACTATTATTTAAGTAGCCTAATTAAATTCAACTGGCATCATTTGTTCATTTCAATTCTCCTCAATGCGATAAGTTTTTTTCAGTCCACGAGCACTTCCGCCAGGGTAATAGGGGTAACCATCTGAAAAAAGGGGAGAAAGAATTAACATTCCTTCTCAGTATCCATGGTTATCAAAATGGCAATGGTAGCTTATTTAAAGAGCATAAAATAAAGAATAACTTGTGGCTTATTGTAAACTTGTTTCTTACCTATTAAAAATCACTGTCGGGTTCATCAACGTTAGGTCCTGGATCTTGTTGTTCAGTTCCCTGGACTGAAGAAAGAAGCTGTCGGTAGAAGTCTTGGGAACCTTCCTCCTCACAGAACTTAATTAGATCCTCTAAGTCCCTGTATTTCTCCATGGGAAGTTTGATGGGTGCATGGTACAGCTGTTCTGGTTCCCTCTGATCAGTGCCGGGTGTGGGTCTTTTCTTATTGTTTTTGTCTGTTATGACCGATGACAGATATGGGCCATTGTAGTTCTCCCTGTGACTTAAGAAATGTGGTTTGTCCTGAGAGACCTTCATTTGCCGAATAGGCCTAGTTGCTGTTGGAAGCTTTTTCTTGTAGTGTGGCGTCAGGAAGTCTCCCCAGCTTTTGAACATAGTTTGTTCACATGCTATAACTTCAAAATGAGATGGTTTTGTTCTTGCATCACGAATTACTCTCCTCCAGCCATCTGGTGTTTCAGCAATAACTTTTTTTGGAATCAATCCCATGTTTTTGTCAGGCTCCATGAAAGAATGACCCCTGATTGGAAACGTTACAGTTATTTTCTGGAAGCGTTTGGACGTCACAGTCATGTAGTGCAGGTATCGAAACATTGTGAAATTCTTGTTCTGCCCACTTGCTGAATCACAAAATATATTCAATTCTTCTACTTCAAAATCTAGGAATGTGTTTATAAAATGATGCAGCATCGATACAACATCATTGGCGCCCTTTCTTGCGACAGTTTGGTCGTACGTATACATTATGGACAAACCAGTCGCCAAAACATGTATATTGAACACGTAAAAAGATAGCTGACGTTTGAAATACACATCAGAAGTGGTAATGTTAGGCACTGGAAGATTTTTCCCATAGTCGAAAGCAATAGATTCTATTTTCCTTGTTTTTCTTGCTTGTTGTTTTGCCAGTCTTTTATTTCTAAAGAAACAATCTGCCTTCATCAGATGAAGTTTCCTTTCAACTTCTATTTTCTCAACTATAGACTGTAATTCACACTGTTTTTCTTCATTAGCTGTCTGAGCTTTTTCTCTTGAGATATTACTTATCTGAGCTTTCCATTCGTCACACTGACTACATGTATCTGTGCGAGGGTAGCCAAATGAAATATTAAATTCTGTAACAAAAATTGACCGAAACTTTTCATATGAAATTTGTACCTCTGTGTTTTTTTCAAGAAATAATTCAAGAAGCTTTTTTACATTTGAATCTTCCGGTAAATACATTTTTTTACTATCCTTGAGACTGTAGTGAGCTTTTCGGCCTTTGAGACTGCCGAAAAAACCACGGACTTTATCAATATTCGCAGGTGGAAGTTTATTACCTCTGTTCTGATGTTTCCCTCTTCTGTCTACAGGAGGTTTTCCAGTTTCACCAAGGGACCTTTTTATTGTTTGAACCCTATTATGTGTTAAACCAAAAAAGGATATAAAAGCCTTAAAACAAACTGGAATCTCTATGGCTTTATTTTCTCTAATCACTCGAACTTTGTAAGAGTAAGAAAAGTCATTAAACCGTGCTTCCTCATTTTTTCGTGGCCGTCTCCTTTTAACCGAATGAAGGGAAATTAAACCAGCTAGGTAACAGTTTTGACTATCTCTACCTTTATCTCGGCCTATGTCATTGAATATCTTAATTAAAGATTTTCTTTCTTCAATACTCACTTTTTTAAAACACTCGAATCTTTTACAGTTACAATCTTCACCAGTCTCGTACGTACTATCTCTGAGTTTCTTCGTAGCATCCTTGATTCTTCCTACTCCTTTTCGTTTCTTTGTTGAACTTTCTGAGCCAGCCCGAGTGTTTTCGTCACTGTACGAATCAGATCCCGAAACAAATTTGTCTGATTCACTCATATCAAAGAATTAATTAAAATATCGCGCGTAATTAATGAATGTATTAAAGCACCTAAATAACACGTAATTTATGCAAACATGAAATAATTACAACACTGGATACAATATTAAACACACAATATAATAAAACTTTAAAAGCACAAGTATACAACACAACCCCAGTAAAGCCACATTTCACAATGTTACAGCTGTTTCACTACTCCTATCTATCGGAATATGGAGGAGTTAAATACTGGCAGCGGACTCTGATGGTTTTTCCCTGGTTCGGAAGTGAATGTGATGGTTCTTCCCCTGTACCCACTTTCTTTTTCGCTGAATAGCTTCGACTGTGATGGTTTCTCCCCTGTTTGGATTTATTATGTTGAAAGAGCTGCTTGAGTAGTACACAGTTGTACCAATATCTCAATTTTGAATTTTTTGGACTCTGATGGTTTTTCCCCTGTGCCCTTCATATATTACGAACCTTGAGTAAATATCTCCAAACAATAGATCGAGTAAGTCCGTGCGAAGTTCCGTACCATTTATTTGTTGTTGTTTATGTTGAGCTTTTATTTCCTTCTTTTATTTGTTTACATTGAGGCATAACCTCTCTTTTTTTCTTTGTTTACAATGAACCTTTTTCTCCTTATTTACTTTAAGCATTTTATCTTCCTCTTTAATATCTTTACTTTGAGTCTCAAATTAGACGGGCATCCATAGTGACCCTGTGAAAACACTTGTCCGGATAAGACCCATTAAGTGAATAATATAACATAGCTTTGTAATTGGTATGCATGAAACCACACTCGGCCTTTGCTTTAAGAATGATATATTCACGCATGAAGAGAAAAACTTTGAAAAAATAAAAAGAACCGTAAGAAACGTTTGCGACACCTGTGCTGATGTTTGTTTAGTTGATTTAAGAAGTCACGTCAGACACTGAGAGCTTATACAGTGTTAGTTACTTCCTGGTTAGAGATGGTTGCGTGACTCCATCGGGAAATCATGATAACATTGTGTTTTTAAAAGTACGTTTACCACCAGGGTTGTTAACGGCCTGGTCTAAAGAATAGTGATTGAAAGGGCACTATGATATCTGTACCCATATGATCATGGCTACGTATTTTTGCGCCCGTGTATGTTTGCTCCCTGGGAGAAATGACAGTGTGTGTTTGCACCCACTATATATTCAAATCCTTCTTATTGTTCTAAGGAAGGTTAATGTTTGTATTTACAAAACTTGTTTATGCTATTTCCTTTCAAAAACATTTAATTTTGATTTAATTTTTCCTCCAGCAGAAGAGATATCAGGTCAAAAATAACCTAACCTAACCTAACCTAGCCTACCAACATTCCTTCATACTAGTAGCTCTGAAACAGAGATACCAAGTCAATGACTAACCCAACTTAACCTAACTTAATCTAGCCTACCAACATTCCTTCATACTTGTAATTCTGAAACAAAGATATCAGGTCAATGACTAACCTAACCTAACCTAGCCTGCCAAAATTAGTTCACACTAGTAGTTCTAAAACAGGACCGATCAAAAAATAAACGTCATATACGTCCTCGCAGTGACATCCAGTTGCTGGTATAGAGGCTTTGACTCGCCGACGGGCGCGAAAACTTACGGTTTATTTTAGGCGGGTGCAAACGCCCACGTTTTTTTGAAAGGGTGCTACCAGCATGGGCGCAAACAACACGCTCCCATGATCACGGAGAGTTGATGACAAATCGCGTGTGAAA
Source organism: Timema shepardi (assembly GCA_902151425.1). Lineage (NCBI taxonomy): Eukaryota > Metazoa > Arthropoda > Insecta > Phasmatodea > Timematidae > Timema > Timema shepardi. The sequence continues at coordinate 32,430 of CABFVX010005017.1, forward strand.
AGCCACCCTCAATGCTCCCAAGCCTTGACCTTCCATAATGAAAACAACCCAGTCTGTCGTGAGCTTGACACCTTATACCACGTAAACGCCAAGGTTAATTTAGTATTTCCTAAATTTAATCGTTACTTAGAATGCCAGAATCTACTAGTGAATTTTAACTATATAACCAGGGATGGCTGAATGGTCTAGGGTGATAGGCTCGCATCACATTAGATGGCTCTTTGACTAGGTTAAGGTTTGAATCTCGAACGGGTGCCTTCCACATGTTACTTTCACTATGATTTTCCCATCTTCTCTTTTTAACTATGCTATTGTCCTTATTCTTATTTTTTAGCACCGTGTCTTACTACCCATTCGGGTGATACACCTATGCAGGGGACAACACAAAGTGAAGTGATAAGTCATTTGACAGGAAACAATTGGACAAAACAAAGTGAAGTGATACATCAAGAGACAGGAAACAATCGAACATAACAAAGTGAAGTGATACGTCAAATGACAAGAAACAATTGGACAAAACAAAGTGAAGTGATACGTCAAGAGACAGGAAACCATCAGACAAAACAAAGTGAAGTGATACGTCAAGTGACAAGAAACAATTGGACAAAACACAGTAAAGTGATACGTCAAGAGACAGGAACCAATTGGACAAAACAAAGTGAAGTGATACATCAAGAGACAGAAAACCATCAGACAAAACAAAGTGAAGTGATACGTCAAGTGACAAGAAACAATTGGACAAAACAAAGTGAAGTGATACATCAAGTGACAAGAAACAATTGGACAAAACAAAGTGAAGTGATACATCAAGTGACAGGAAACAATTGGACAAAACACAGTAAAGTGATACGTCAAGTGACAGGAAACAATTGGACAAAACACAGTAAAGTGATACGTCAAGTGACAGGAAACAATTGGACAAAACACATTAAAGTGATACGTTAAATGACATTTTGGAAGTCGTTGCAGAGAACCAAGTGAAGAGATAACGTTCTCAAGTCTTGCCCTTTGGATGTGTGGTGTGTCAACAATCATAACGTTCCTCTGCGGGTAAACACACTCAAACACGGGCCGTGGCACACCTGTATTTACCTGAACAAACGAAACGAAAAATATTGAGCCAAACATACAGAGGTAAAACTGGTTTATCGTTACGAAATGTTCTTCGCTTGTATGTGGATTCACACATATATACATCATCTTCACTTGTTTGGGTTCAACTCGTCTACTGTGGATATAGTCAACAGTTAGATAGACTAATGTTGATTAATGTGTAAACAAAAATAATTAAGAGGATGCCATCTACTTCGAAAGTTGTAATTTTCCCCTCTAATATATACTTTCCAGTTGATTAGTGAAAATTGCAGAATTAGTTTGAGAGGTGCAGGCGAAAGAATAATTACTTTTATTTTAAAAATAACTTTTCAACCGTCAGAAAAGATCAAAGCAATAAGTAAAGTAGTGTAATGAGATTAGTGTCTGACAGTGGGACCAGAGTGCTTCTCATCTGTTTAACATAACTGCGCTCTTTGATCTCTCTATTTGTCTCCTCGTTTAGCAGGTATGCAGTAGGTCTTACTGCCAGAGGATTGGAGGAAACAGAGGGAGGATAATGGACAAGTCTGGAAGAGTATGATTTCATTTTATTATAACCCTGTATTCTAGAAATGAAGGGTTCCAGATTCTAAGCTGTGACTCCCATATATACACGGTTGGCGACAACCAGAGAGCCGCCAGTCCGAGATGTGGATAGTTGAGTGGACCAGCTCGTCCGGGAGCGGGCCAGCGTGAACCAGTGTATGGGCCAGCGTGAACCAGTGTATGGGCCATCTTGTCCGGCGAGTAGGTCGGCGTGTCGAGCGAGTGAATAAGTGAGTCTAACTTTCGTGTAGCGCAGTTCAGCGCAGTGTGTTGTGCGCGGGGACCATTAGCGACATATATGTGAATTACACGGGTCACTTAGACATTGATTGTTATTGTGAACTATGTTAATAACAAACTTTTTGCGATTTCTATACATTTTTGCATAAGTTTTGTGTGTTTTATAGTTATTAAGTTTTTTCTTTAATTTAATCCTATTTTAGTGTTCTAATTAGCTTATTAATTTACAAACTTTATTACGACTCCATTGTTTAATTTAGTGACTCGTTTAATGTATCTAAATGAGTGTATGTATTGTTTTATGTTTAATAATCAAAACTTGGATATTCCATGTGCAATTTCAATCGTGTTTAATCAACAACCTATCCCAATACCCTTAAAATAACTCGCGGTTCACACGGTGACGTGTAAACGGCCTGCGACCTCCTAGGTCGTACGCGCCTCAATTACAGTACCATCGCGATGTTTCAACAGAATGTCCAGCAGATCTATGTTTTGGAATACCCTGACTTCTCCAGTTTTTCTAGAACCAATATCTAACTTTTCCAGCAACTACTATATATACAAATATTGATACTAAAAACATTATTTTACTAAGATCGCCACTTAATGTTATAATATTCGTATACACATATGCATTATTAAATTGTGTCACTCTACGAGAGTGTTGATAAGGATTTCAGCCTAAAGCGATGGGCTATTTGGGTAGTAAAATTTGTTAGATTTCAGTGAAATTATATTTAGCCACTATAAGATCACCTTTCACCAGTAAAGTTTAAAGTTGTTGTGAAAAACCTTATATTTTAGTTTATTCTTCCTATAACTTAATTTAATTCTCACGCATGCGCATAACCACGATTCAACTTTGGCTAAACCTGCTTTGGTGGTCACATAGTCTAGGTCATCCCTCTCACAATAGACTGCCAATTACTGGGAGATCGTGATTCGAATTCCAGTCGGGCACACTGAGGGTGTTATTTTAATAAATGATTTTTCAATCTTCCACCACGCAAATGTTTACTCTAAATTCAACCTTCCTCATCTATAATACATGATCGTAATTAGTACAAATGCGTATATTGTATGCGTAAGTAGTAAAACGTGGTGCTAAAAATAACTAAAAAAACTGTTGTATTAAAACACACGATAGAGGATTGGAAAGGAGACACGAAAATCTCATGTTGATTTTGAGAATTGAGATTGAGATGTTGATATAAATTCGTTGTGTGTATTGACCGGTGATTTTGTTGTTGTTATTTTGACTATTTTAAATAAAAGTTGCGTAGGGCCTATTTTTTTAGCACAAATATAAAAAAAAAATCCGGAAATTTGATAAAAGCTCTCTGAATTTTCAATGATCTTCCCTGAACAAGCAAATCCCCTGATATGTCCCTCTTTTCAAGGTCACTTGTCACGCTGTCAAATACTTGAAGGTTTGGAAGCCTGAACATCCGGTTTGAGTGGCGCTGCTGTGGTTAGAACTGTTGCCGGGCCCATCTTCCAGGTAAGTGGTCCACCCACACGGTCAGGCCAGCTATTCTGCACGTACTGGTCCACATGGCGTAACTGGTCGGCGAGGCAGAGAGAAAGGTCGAACTGAAGGCTTGTGTGTTTTGTCTTTGATGACAGGGGTGGTCAACACTTGACAGTGCGTGCAGTCTGCGGTTGATAACAAAAGGACCTGATACTGAGAGAGTGCGTTCGTTGCCTCTTATTGATAAAAGTTTGGGCCAACACTGGCCACTTGTATGGTCTGTCATTGATAACAGAAGTGGGCCTACACTCCTAGAAGTCTGCCCTTGGTAACATAAATTACTAACACTGACAGCTGTTTAATCCTTTTTGATAACAGATGTGGTAACCACATACGTTCCAATTGCATTTGATGAGAAAGTTGGCCAATTAGAATTTTACTTTACATCCATTACTATTTCCAGCCTGTGTCGGTTTTCTATTCAAGCGACATATTTTCCGCTACCGGCTTGCTAGCTAGGCCTCTCGTAGCTTCGTATATCTTTTAATCTTACTTAAATCTATAAAAGGCACGACATCCTTTCACCGGCTGTTAATTTATCAATATGAAAGTGTAAACCCACATTTCACCGGTGATAAGTTTTTCGGATATTCTGGGAATTGAGTCCAGGACCCTCAGCTCAGTAGACAGACACGCTACCGACTTAGCTAAGGTGGTGGAATGCCAGTTTTCACAGTATTTGTAATTAATAACGGATGTCAAAAACAAAAACTGCGTTGAATATAGTTCTGATAGCTAATAAAGTGGTTAAAACTCAGTGTTGGAAGTCGTGTCAGCCGTGGTCAACAGTTGTGGTATGTTTAGTTAATTTATGATCAAAGAAGTAGTAGGGCCTACAAGACTTAAAATGCGAGAAGTCTGTATTTGATAGCAGTTGGGGTGGTCAACACATAAGCTAACGTTGATGGAATTAAGAGCGTAGAAATGGGGAGGGGTGGGGGTAATGGAGGGAGTACCCTGAAATTTGATGGACCTCCTCTTGGGGACCACATATATGCATAACAAATTCTATGGGCTTAAAGTGTACTAGTAACATTTTATAGCGGACACTACCATCCCATTCCCCTTAAAAACTATATTCCAACGCCCCTGGATAATAGCAATTATTATTATTATTCTTACATTAGTAGATGTAAAGACACATTTGAGATAAGTCACTTAGTAAACGATAAGCCATATAAGGTGGAATCGCTCTTTTTTTAAACATATATTTTCATCATGTTTATATATTTGTGAAATTATTTCCATTAGAATAATTGCATCAATTTATCTTGAAGAATATGTTAAGTGTTTTCATACATTTTTCAAAATTTCTGCCCGCATGGGTGGCCATGCAGACTAAACGTAAAACTCGTTCGGTCTAGTTTTCTGGATACATAAAAATAAGGTTTCGAATCCCGGTCGAGCGTATTGAGGTGTTTTTGTTTCCTAAACCATCTCCCCCTCTCCTTTAATGCCAATTCTGGAAGATTTTCTTTTAATTATACCATCCTCATCCCTACCTCATTTATTGTAGTTATATTAGGATATCCCAGATGAGTATTAAGACGTAGTTTACTGATTTGATCAAAACCAAGTGTCAGAATAATTGATCAAGATTAAAACTCCTGTCTAAACGGAATGATACAAACAGTTGAGCCCTATGAAGGAACTGTAGACTTTATGCTCGAGCCGTTATGCCTTTCTTTGAATACGTCCAATCTTATTACGTTGTGTTGACGATGCTGCCAGTATTTTCTTACCCTAGCACTATTCAAGGAAGTTCTGCAACAGTTGGAGGAGGGAGAGATAAGATATATCCTCCAGAAGATCCATTTCCTCTCAGGGGTTGTCGCAGACTATTAACAACTGTGTTCTAAGAGGTTCCGCAACAGTTGGAGGAGGGAGAGATAAGATATATCCTCCAGAAGATCCATTTCCTCTCAGAGGTTGTCGCAGACTATTAACAACTGTGTTCTAAGAGGTTCTGTAACAGTTGGAGGAGGGAGAGATAAGATATATCCTCCAGAAGATCCATTTCTTCTCAGAGGTTGTCGCAGACTATTAACAACTGTGTTCTAAGAGGTTCTGTAAAAGTTGGAGGAGGGAGAGATAAGATATATCCTCCAGAAGATCCATTTCTTCTCAGAGGTTGTCGCAGACTATTAACAACTGTGTTCTAAGAGGTTCTGTAAAAGTTGGAGGAGGGAGAGATAAGATATATCCTCCAGAAGATCCATTTCTTCTCAGAGGTTGTCGCAGACTATTAACAACTGTGTTCTAAGAGGTTCTGTAAAAGTTGGAGGAGGGAGAGATAAGATATATCCTCCAGAAGATCCATTTCTTCTCAGAGGTTGTCGCAGACTATTAACAACTGTGTTCTAAGAGGTTCTGTAAAAGTTGGAGGAGGGAGAGATAAGATATATCCTCCAGAAGATCCATTTCTTCTCAGAGGTTGTCGCAGACTATTAACAACTGTGTTCTAAGAGGTTCTGTAAAAGTTGGAGGAGGGAGAGATAAGATATATCCTCCAGATGATCCATTTCTTCTCAGAGGTTGTCGCAGACTATTAACAACTGTGTTCTAAGAGGTTCTGTAAAAGTTGGAGGAGGGAGAGATAAGATATATCCTCCAGATGATCCATTTCTTCTCAGAGGTTGTCGCAGACTATTAACAACTGTGTTCTAAGAGGTTCCGCAACAGTTGGAGGAGGGAGAGATAAGATATATCCTCCAGAAGATCCATTTCCTCTCAGAGGTTGTCGCAGACTATTAACAACTGTGTTCTAAGAGGTTCCGCAACAGTTGGAGGAGGGAGAGATAAGATATATCCTCCAGAAGATCCATTTCCTCTCAGAGGTTGTCGCAGACTATTAACAACTGTGTTCTAAGAGGTTCCGCAACAGTTGGAGGAGGGGAAGATAAAATATATCCTCCAGAAGCTCCATTCCCTCTTAGAGGTTGTCGCAGACTATTAACAACTGTGTTCTAAGAGGTTCCGCAACAGTTGGAGGAGGGAGAGATAAGATATATACTCCAGAAAATATGCAGTTCTCCTCAGAGATTGTGACTAAGTGTAGCAAAATAAAACTGCGAACTGTATCGTAGACTGTGACCACCCCTGATGTGTCATTATGTAACACGTCCGCGATTAGGTGGCGCCGCTCCAAGACATCTGTCACACACGGTGAGGCCAGGAGGTTACAACACCCTGGTGTTGTCTGTCACAACTAGTATTATTATTTACTGGTCAGGGAGCAAAGAATTGGAAACGGTAGGAGCGAGACACATCAATGGAATGGTCCTATCGATCACTCGATCTCTTTAAGTAATCGACACACTTTTCATTGTCTACACGTGGGTTTATTCAGGCTGCACGATCGCTTGTGGTCTTGAACACTTTATTTAAATATAAATGATATTTTCCCCCTCCCNATTTTTTCCCCCCCCCCCCCCCCCCCAAGTTTTCTTTTAGTTTACGCGTTTAAATACAAGAGTTAGTTAAATACTTAAAATATGGTATAAATACAAGGAGGGTGGAAAAAGTAGCCTCCATTAGTGTTAAGTGGAGATGTAAAAATCACACGTGTAAGAAAAACAATCCCCTGGTCAACCAGTCTAAATTCGAACCTTGTACAAATATCTACTTTCATTTATTCAAACGTCAAATAATATGTTCTGAAGCTGTAACTTTTGACACGCATTATATAATATCCTAATAATAACAACTTATAATCAGTATCTTCAAGAAATGCACGCCTTCACGCAAATGTGGATAGGTCAACATTTTCTCTAATTTCAACCTCTCTTCCCCATTAACGTAATAATATGCGGCTATCAAATATGGATACTAAGACTCGATTCAAAATAAAACAGCCCGCGCGTGTAGGTCAGGACGTTCGACGCCCCGTCGTCCGTCCGCATGAAGGAATGCCGGTAGTTTGAGGGATTGTGGTTGATACCCAAGAACAGCTTCCCCCCTGGTCACTGACCTTGTCTTCGTCTTCACAGGTCAGGAGCGAGTTTTATGGTGACTCCAACTTGACTCCGTCATTACAGAGCCCAATTTCACGGTAAGGTGTCGGGCCGGGGCGAGGGGGACATAAAACGTGGACCACAATACTGCTCTACTCAGCGAGTTTGGAATTATATTTAACGTTTCCAATTTTTTTTGGAAGCTATTCCTTTGATTAACAAACTTTGATTCTAAAATAATATTAAGACAGCGTGCATCACAATCCAATCAATTTTGTGATGCAATCTGCTAGAAATCGTAAATTTACATTAACACTATTGCACGTGGATTATTTCGGATTAACCATTAATGGAGATAAAAAGTTTCGAAGTTCTTAATACCAAACATTGTTGAAATATTAAATTATATTTGGGTAAAAACCGCACTAAAAACTTTTTTACCATTTTAGAATGGCTTCACAACTAAGTATTGCGCACAAATCTTTATTCTTTCTTAATAGGGACATAGTAAAGTTATTAAAAAGATTTAACAAGAAACTCTTGTCGCTTTTTCCCCCATCGTCACCTCGGAAAATTTCGAGTAATCATTAAAATACGAATGCACTGTACACATTTCTGACATATCATATTTCCTTTCCCCTCCGATACCTCGCGCGAGCTGAGTTGGGCCAGCTATGATGAACGCTCTTAATTTGAGACCTTTTATAATTGTATATTTCTAGAAATTTGAATGATTTATTATTAAGATCTCAATAAACTTAACTACATTTTTAAACAAACACGTCTTTTCAGATGGAATCATTGTGGAAATACAGAAAAATGACACCCTGATAGGGATTTGAACCATGGTCGTTTGGATCCAAGCACCGAGCGCCTTACTGACCAAGCTGTCCGATATAAATATATCACATATATGTCTACGCATGTTAAAGTTGTTTCTATACCCGCTTCGGTGGTCAAATGGTCTTAAGACGTCACTCTCGCAACAGTCTGGACAGTGTATGATGGGGAAAATCAGGGTTCGAATCCCAGTCAGGTGTAATGAGGTTGTTTTTTCTATTGACTTTTCCCGCTCTTTCCACGCAAATGCAGATATATTTCCTTTGAATTAAACCTTTCTTAATCCCAACACATTAGCGTGGTTAACACATAAACGTATTCAAACTGAACGGGTAGTAAGACGCAGGGCCAAAAAGAAAAGTTTCTTTTATAACAATAAAATAGCTAGGCAAGGTCCTCAAAAAGATTAACTTTATAAAATAGTCTGTTTTTCAAGAAAGTAAGAAAAAAACACTTTTCAACACGAAAATCGTTAAAAACAATTCAAAACTCGCTCCAACACGGTTTAAGCTAGATACTATTCTTTACTAGTTAAAGGTACCTTACAATTAATTGTATTAATGCTGGGTTTGACGTGTCCCGTGACCGACCATAAATATAGAGGACCTTGGTTTGGTTCAGGCTTGGGTTGAAAAAATATATATCTGATATTCGTTTACAGGATTGTCTTGCTCTTAAATCAGACTTACTGCCCTAAGTTAGGTTAGTTTGTAATTAGTAGGTTGTTATAATATGTATATTTAGAGACCTCTAGCCAAGATTCAAATAGAAATATTCCGGATTATTCTCTCAGCCGAGGTCAAAGTGAGATCAAACTTGTTTTATTGCTGTCAATAAGATATTCGTGAACGTTTTTTGGATCCTTTCGAAAATGAAGTAAATAAAATACGTCATCAATATTATTTTGGAGAAGTGTCAAAACAGATGGGTGAAACCATTTCACCTTGCTAAAAAAAACTGTTTTTTTTCTTTCGGTTCTGTGTCGTAACATTCCTGACTGGCCTTAACCTAGATTCAGCAATATATTCCCTATTTGGCGATGATTACAGAAAGGTAATCAAAAGATTCGTAGGACAATTAAACCTAGCCATACATAACTAAAACTTGAATACAGTAATTTGAATTATAAAATGCGTTTTCTGAGAAAACCTTATAGGGAAACAAGGATTTCAAGGATAATAATTTATAAAAAAAAGTCTAGCAACAAATGGCATTGTATTTTGGAATCAAATTAGCTAAACTGGTTGCCATATACAACGTATCAGTGGTAAAAGCTAGAATGAAACTTTTATTGTATACTATTATTTTATACATAATTTAAGCCTATGTTAAGAAAATGTATATGTTTTAGATTTTAAAATACCATCCGACCTACCACACGTTGGTCACACAGTCTAAGTAATCAAACTTGCAATAGGCTGGACTTCCTATGACGGGAAGGTCGAGATTTGAATCTCAGGCGGATGCAATGAAGGTAGTTTTCCACATGTGATTTTGATTCTAGGATATCGCTCTAGTTTTATTGTTGCGCTAATTTTGGTGTAAACTTATCAATATAACTCATCCTCCCCTCTTAGATTAGGGCTTAAAGTGTTAAGGGCGTCGCCTACTTGAAGGGAAATACTCCTACACTATGGCACTCTTTTTTATGGGTATGAAAGTTCTGAAGATTCAAAAACATTAACACCAAATATATTAATAAATATCATAATCAATGCTTAAAATGTTTTGTTGCGAACGTGTTTAAAAAATACTTTATTTGTTTGAGGAAAGTTAGATTTATGTTTTTAGCCATTTGGCATCTTGCGCAAAATGTCTATGAAAATGAGGTAATTTCGCTTTTTCATATTTTTTTAAAAATATGTATTTCTTTAGGGAGGTGTGTCTACTTAATTGTGAACTATATAATCAAATACCAAACCATTTCTTAAATAAGGCGGGATTTCAAAAGTCTGCAACGCATTTCAGCGCTCCACTTGGAGGGCTCCGTAAAGGCCTGGTGTTAAACGTAAACATTAAACCTGCATTGGTGGGTAAGTAGACTAAGGCGCCAATTCATCAAGTTTGATTTGACGGTGACGAAGAGGTCGGAGTTCGAATCTCGTCTGGGTGAACTGAGGCTATTAAAAAAAACTATGCTTCCTCCACGAAAATATGAGTACACTTCCTCTTAACTCTACCTTCCTCTCCTATACCATTAGTGTAAATATGTAGATATCCTGGGTGAGTAGAAAGTCGCGGAGTAGAGAGACAAATGCTCTCTGAGATCTAAAAGCGTCTTTCATCCCGTTTTTACTAGTCGGTCAACTGTGCTCCCGTTAGGGATCACGAACAAATATTTTGGAAACAAATCTAACTATGAAAATTTACTTAAAGCCTTTTTATCTAGCACTAAAAATAGTTGTACCAAAGACTAGAATCAAAGGCACCGATAAAAAAAGATGCTCCTTAAGATGGAGTTGTAGGGAAAGTGAGAAAGTGTCAGTATTTGTGAAGTTTTTATAGCAGCACTATTTTTTAGGCTAAATAAAATACTGCTCCATTATAAACATAGAGCTTAATTTTTTTCACGTGGTGATATCAACAGTTGTAGAATATTTGTCATGAGCATAGCAGCAGTAGATGAGAAACTTTTTAAATGAAGAGAAAAAGTTGTCATTAAATTCCAGAACACCCTTTATAAGTATTCGATAACTGTTGATGTCACCATGTGAAGAGAGTTAAACTATATCTTTTTACCGGATAAATAATGGATTTATTTTGAGCAAAAAAAAAAAAGTTTTGATATGAAAACTGCAAAAACACATTTTCTCGCAAACCTTACACTCTCACCGTGAGCCGGCATTTTGAAATAATAGTTCCGCTTCTAATGTGAGTAGTGAGGGACACCCCCACGCATTAGAGTGATCAAGGTACACACACGGGTGACTCTTACAGTATTTATACAAGTTGGATCAGTGTTAATTGGAGACAGGCGGAACGAGCCGTAAGGAGAGAATCGATAGCCGTGTGTGAACAGTGCGTCTTACGGGCCACCCTGGCTCTTCGCATCTGACAACACAGAATGTGAGTGAATTGAATGGAAATGTTTAAACAGGAGAGTGGATGAAAAACCACTCATAGAAGAAGAAAAAAAACTTTCTTATTTTCAGTTATCCGCTATCGAGCTCCAGGGTCCCGACTTAGAGTCAGGAACGTAAACCACTTCAGCAACCTTGTCGATTACTTTGATCGCTCTCGGTTCCCCTGCCCTCCTTCCCCGCAAAACAAGCTCAAGCCGTTGTGTGTCATAATAATGAGTGTTTGACTGAAATGTCAGCAAGAAGTTAGTCTTAAGTAGATGTCCAAACCAGGGACGGCAATCACGACAAAACAGGCGGTCATTATGTTTTGGTGAAGACATCGAGTGTTGCGACCGAGGTACAGTACATACACTGCACACACCAATTACTGGCCGCTCCCTTCCGGCTAAACAAAGGGAACACTGCAGGAGGGGTCTAACTCCACAGCGATCCCTGTCACACAGCGAGTTATTAATCTACACCTCACTAGGGTGCCTACTTACACTCCACGAGATCGGGGTCTCTTGAGAATATTTTCCGCGTCACAAAGGTATTAAGAAATTCAAGTTTAGACCAATGAGCTCTATAAGTTATACTTCTGGAGAGACAGAACATACCATTGTCAACTGACCAAAATGTGACTGACGTCCAATCTTATCGTCTGCTAGTGACAGACGGAACAAACCATGGCTCCGATATCGTTGTTCTTACGGTGCCAGCGTGTTACTGACACTTATTATTACTTAGAAATTACTAGGAATCTATTATTTTGTTCATAAAGGCAAAGGTATTGTAAATATGTATGATAGTTAGACATTTAAGTGAAACATTTATCACATTAAGTATAATATACTAATTTATATAAATTCACATAAAGTAGTAAATTATGTCCAAATGTCTCATCGAGTTGTGTGTGTAAAAGAGAGAAAGAAACACCCGAAAGTTTCTTTACTACTCACTATTTGGTATGCAGATGATAGCTCGAAGAACTCAACCACATATATCTATCTATACAGTTATGCTATAGAAATCATTGGTTTATAGACCGATATTTCCCCCTTCACCTTTCCTTAGTGCAATCGTCTTATAAGAGACTAAATCAAATTTGACATAGAAATCGCATAGTATGGGAAAGGGAAAATATTAGCCTAAGCTTACGGCTTTTAACATCAGTAGAAAACTTAATGGGAAGCCCTAGACACAGATGGGAGGATAACATTAGAATAGACCTGAAAAAGAAAGGGTGTAATGAGGGGGACTGTATACAACCAGCTCAAGATAGGGATAGGGTGTAATGAGTTGGACTGGATAGAACTAGCTCAAGATAGGGATATATGGCGTACGTTAAGTGCGGAAATTAATTTTTGAAGTCCTAATGCCATAGAGTAAGTAAAGGCATACCTTGGATTGTTGCCAGGGTTAGCAGAGCTTGATAAAACTAATCCAGTGAATAATTGTTATCGCCCACGTGGTCTCCAATTAGCCAATCATACATATCTTCCATAGGAAATGCATTTTAATTGGTACTTGACCAATGAGTGTTCTACTGGGTGGTTAGAACATTCACAGGTACAGTTTAAACTAGCTTACCTTGCGACACTCCACGCCACTGCTTATCATCTTTGCTTACTCTAGGTAGTGGCTTGTTTAATTTTACTTAGTATGGGATAGCATAATAATCTAATAGACAGTCAACAAACCGGCGCTAACGCCTATCATATAAAAAAGAGTCCCAATAATTTTAAAATAGACTTATATCACTTGTTCTCTACAGCCATCATTCTGTATGCGAAACTAAAAGAAAAAGAAGTGCACAAGCCACTCCGTCATTGCCCC
>CABFVX010005017.1:45569-56280 GCA_902151425.1 Timema shepardi
GCCCCCCCCCCCCCAAGATAGTTTTTAGATGTTTTTATTTTGTACAATCTTGTTTTATAGTTTGGGATCTTATGGTTATAATAAATTGAGAACCCCACAGTAAAAACCTTTCTTAAAATCTCCTGTTTATTGACGGGATTCGAATAAAAGACTCATAGCAAACAGAATATGTATCACTTCCACATCGATATAGTGCATTCTGAATACATGAGATAAATTTTTCTAAAGTTGAACAGTATAATTGAATAATAATTATAACACATTATAACTTATATTTAAGTAAAGTTATTATTTATAAAAGATTTATCATTTTATAAGTTTAAAAATAAAATGGGAGTTCATGTATTATCATATTCCCAACATTTTAAATTATTTTTCGACCAAAAATAAATGATACTTATAAATTTTAATGTTTTAAAATAATAAACATTTTAAAACGGGGTTGTTTGTAAATAATCAAAATATTGAATTTTAAAAATATGCTTAAATTACAGAAAACGTATTGTAATTTAATTTGCATTAATCTGACAGGGTTAGATGACCACCTAGAAGGTTGTGTGTATGTTCAGCTTCTTAATACCCATCAGGGGTATACAAATAGTAATTACGCTAATGGGAAAGGTACGAAGCATTTGCAAATTAATTTATAATTTATTTGGGATACCAAAAGACTTGTTGAGATAATTGAGGTAAATTAAATAGCCAAGCTACTATAGTTGTTAATTACGGTTATAGCCGCATCTAAATATAATAATCTTTAATTTGAAAAATGATACTTGGACACTGGTTCGATTCCCATAACCAGGTGTAATTTTTCAAATCAATTCATGTAATTGGGGTAGTCCTAAGTTTGACAAATATCCGTAGAAGGGTATGGCTTGGGTGCTATTAGGATATGCAATTGATTTAGCTTTGTTGGGAAATAGAAAGGAAGGTATTGCAAGTATTGCAGAAGTTTTACTAGCGGCTAGTTAGGAAATAGGTTTAGAAGTGTGAACATTGAAAAGAATGAGTATAAGATCACACAGAACACAAATTGAGGACGATAACTAAGAGATTACTGCGAACGACATACCATTTGACAGGGTTAACTGGTATATATGTTAAATAACAATAACGACATAAGATTGTAAAATAGGAAAATAATACAATCTGGAAATGCATGTCATTACTCGATCAGTAAGTTATTGAGTTATTTACATCTCACCTGATTTCAAGGAATGTAAAATTCAGAATATACAAAACAATAATTTACCAGTTGTTTTCTATGGTTGTGAAAAGTGGTCCTTAACTTACACGATGAAAACAAATTTAGGGTGATCGGAAACAAGGTATTTAGGAAGATATTTGGTCCACAAAGGGATGAGAATACTGGGGAGTGGAGGAGGTTACATAATGATGAGTTAAATGCCCCACACTCATGTCAAGACACTGTTATAATAATCAAGTTTCTTAGATTACGGTGGGAGGACATGCAGCACGGATGGTAGAATCTAGTGTGTTCAGGGTAGTTATTGGTAGACCCAATGGGAAGAGACCATTGGGAGGAACTAGACGCAGATGGGAGGATAACATTAAAACGGACTGAACTGGAAGCTAAACGTACCAAAGGCCATGCAGGACTCAAACGAGCGTTAAAGTTACCTTCCACGTAGTACAATCATTAAATTTTAAAAAAATTATCCGGATACTTCAAATGATTTATAAAAAATCTTCAATTCGAATTTGGTTAGAAATTTTTCCAAAATCATAGTGCTCAATCCATAATTTATTTGAACTAGTAAGCGAAGATTCAAAATTTACAATCTTGGATTTTGTTCAGACTTAAAAAATAGGTGTAATTGTTTCAAGCTTGGAGATTTCGGTAACAATTTCAGAATTGTTGTTTTGTTAGCTAAGAAATGTGTATTATTTTTTTTATTAGAAATTCGAATAGTTGCTTTGGCAGAGAAGGGATAGAATGAAACTCGTGGTTCGGGTATTAATCCTGACATTCAGCCAATCATCACTCCGTTCACCACGAGCGGTTCCACCAAACACAGCCTCATGACCACTTTCATTGAAAACGAGCCCAACAAACAAGAGGTTTCTGTCAACCTTTCAGTCCATTTACTTCGTCACTTTTGACCTTTCATTCCGTTCCCAGTTTGGCGCTGCACGAAATAATACATCGCCCCAGTATTAAGGTCAGAATAATACATAATTATTAGGCTTCGTTTAGAGTGTCATTCAGTTTTAAAATACACACTTTCTACAGACTTTCTAAAAAAAAAGTAGGTGATGACTTTACAGTCAAAGATTATCACACTTTTTTTATTCTTCGGGCACTTACTTAATATGCTACTATCATATGACCCGTATCAGTGGTCACACAGTTTAAGGCTTGCAATAGAGTAGATTTCCTGTCAAAGGGAAAGCGAGGCTCTATTCCCATTTTAGTGCAATGGGGTTGGATTCCAACATGTGATCCATAACTGTGGTTTTCTTATTCTCTATTCAAGATTAGGATGTTGCACTTCCTCTGAAAATTACTCTCACCAACCCTATCAATTATTTTACAACTTTGATAATTTTGGTGTTAAGGCGGTCACCTCGGTCATCAAGAAAGTATCAATCGCTGTCAGGCCACACGGCTTAGAATACAACGATCTGTGTCGTTTTATGGAACAACTAATCTATTCTGTCCAGGCTTATACTAACTTTCAGCCCGAGCCTACAACCACTCTTATCATGATAATAAAAAAGGTGACCTGGCGGTCTAGGGGTAAGGGTGTCAGACTTCTGTGCAAGGGGTCAGGGGTTCAATCCTCGGTCCTGGCAAAGATTTATCTGATTGCCCAAACCCTTCCTTCACCTCTGACATGACGTGTATTAATCACAACTTGTGAATGTGTGGAATGCCGGGCCTCCACCGTGGTTCGGATTCCACGTTAAACTGTAGGTCCTCCATTTCATCTTACAATCACCCTACTATTACACATTAGCGTAAGTGCGTGTAACCCGAATGGGTAGTAAGACGCGGTGCTAATAATAATAATAATAATAATAATAATAATAAGTATTATGTTAATTTTTGGGTAAAAGGTATTTTTGTTATAAAAATTATAAAAACATTTACCTAAACGCGCGTTCCCTTCCAACCACCCCTCCGCCTCCCCACCTTTAACGCTTTACACCTGGACGGCAGTTTGACAAGTTCCTCTTTAGTTATGACTTAAGGTGGGATGGAAGGGGACGCGAGAAAAGGCCACTGTTTTTGCAGTTTCTATGGCAAAACATTTTTTTATCTAAAATAAATAAAATATTGATCCAGTACAAACAGAGAGTTTAATTTTCTTCGCATGTTGATATCAACAGTTGTTGAATATCAATTATGAGCCTAGAAACATTAGACGAAAAACTTTTTAAATGAAGAGAAAAAGCTGTCATTAAATTCCAGGGCACCCTTGACAAATATTCAAAATATTTTGAGGTCACCATAAGAAATAATTAAGTTATATATTTGTACTGGAGCAATATTTTATTTATTTTGGCATAAAAAGAATTTTAGCTATAAAAACTATAAAAACACTGACTTTTTCCTCGCATCCCCTTGCATCCCACCTTAAGAACAAAGTTTTCTCAGTACTAGCACGTTCGACTGACAGGCCTAAAAGGTAATACCTTATCTCAATTACACCACAAATACAACAACCAGACCTCTTACAGTGATTTGATCAGTTGGCGAAAGGCACGTTAAAAACAAGGGTTATCAACGACTTTATCTAAGGGGTAAGGAGGATGAGGGTGATTTCGAATAAGTGGGCCCAAGCTAGCATGTATAAGAGATATAGAGACCATAGAGCTATATCACATATGTGAAACCACCTCAACTGCACACGGCTGAAATTCGAACTTCGATTTTCCTATCATACAATATCCAGTTTATTGAAAGTATGATGCCTTAAACAGCGTGACCATTGATCCAAGTATTGCTAAAGATAACAAACACATGGAATAAGTCAAATGCTTGTAGAATTAATTGCACATGGACAGCGAGGTTTGGAAGATAAAAACGATCTTTAGACTACGGAGATTGCCGCATCAAAGATTCTGCCTTGAGATATGAGGGAAGGATGAGCATGAACATGGGACACATCCTGACTAGGTCAGTGGTAGATCATAGGTAAGTAAAGCCAGGGTCCCGGGTTCGATTCTCTTGTCTAGATGTAATTTTTCAATTTACAAATAACTATACATATAGCTATCTGCACAGTTTCTTGGCCTACCCCGTAAGGGAATGGTGTGAATATGTATGTATATATGTATGCATGTATGTACGTATGTATGTATATATGTATAAATGTATGTATGTATTTAGACTATATATATATGTATGTAAGTATATGTATATCTGTATGCATGTATTTTTGTTTGTATATATGTATCTATGTAATGTATGTATTTAGACTATGTATATATATGTATGTATGTATGTATGGCAAACATAATTTCACATTGATATATTTTATGTATTATATTAGTATATTTCACCGGAGAATCAAACTCTGGACCATCAGATCAATCGACAGAGCTAGCACGTATTCGAAGTGTACACGTGTATCCAGTTAACTCATGAGTGTTTTTTACCTATGTAGTAAATGTCACGTGTACACACAATGTCACAGGGACACTTAGAAAAAAGTGGGGGGGGGGGGTAATGCCGCCGTTTCCTAAATCCCTAATTGATATCCGTGTCACCCGTAGAAGTTGTTCTGGGTGTGCGGGTTGTGGCGAAACACAACTGGTTGTCGGGGAGTTGTGGAGGACGCACCTTTCATCTTCAATACTGGGAGGTATTAGTGGAGGTGTCGTTGAACCCAACTCAGTCCCCATGCCATGTCTTGTATCACGGAGACAAAACTACCTCCTCCGGTATTATATTCGCCTGTGTCATCTCCCAGTCGCCACAATGGTTACATTATGGCTCTGGTAGGAAGAACGGTCGGTCGGTGGTATCTGTTACTAAAACTAATTTCATACATTCATACGTGATGTTCAGCTGTCACTTTTGACATATATTATCAATATACCAATTATATATATTAATGTTATCAATGTTGACAGCAAAAAAGTTTGTATTTTTTTAAAGGTCCTGTACAAACAACAAGAAGAAAGGCGATTGTGGGTTTGTGGAATATTATTAATTCAGATTACAGCCTGTCGGGATCATATTGCGGTCTCCTTGGTCAAAGGCAGGCGTTCTAACCACTAATGTAACTCAATAAACCTTCATCAAATTACTTTGTGAACGTACCGTTATTTTTAGAGCGTTATCCTGAAGACAATTCCTCTCCGAGTGTCACATTTTCGAATCCAAGCTGGAAGTTTCAACTTTGGGGAGAAAGTATTTTGTTTTGCGCACCCGTATTCTTACCCGTCCATACATTCACCCTCCTCGAGAAATTTTCTATTTAGTATTAACAATTCATATTAAAACATTAAACCAATTAAATCCATGCTTTATAGTCGTTACTAGTTGTGTAATCTTTCACTAGCCAGTTACTTCGCGTGTCATTCACTCTCAATAATTGATTTATATTTTTTAAACATTATTTGAATTAAATAAATAGCAAAACACATTAATAAACGATGAACTTGTATGCGTTTTTTAAATTTAAAAAAAAATTCATTTTCAAATTACCTTCAAATTTTGAAGGATTCTTTCGTCGGAATTTTACGACGGGGAACCTCCCTTGGCCCGGTCCCGTGAGACCACCCACGTTCCCCTCCATCCCCTCTCCTCACGACAATCCTGGATCCACCCCAGGCCCTTACGGGGTGGTATTGTCCCCTTTAGGAACCACTGCTTGAATTATGAGACCACCGAAGAAGTTTTTTTGGGGGGAAAGTAGGGTATGTATGATCCGGAGTCCACAATAATCAGGAGATCCCAGACGCTAATAGCTCAGGTTTACTATCCTCAGGTCAAGAGGTGAAAGTAAACGGATTATCCAGCTTGGTCACTAATAGGTTCAACGACTGAGACGAGACCTCCACGACCGCTGAACGGAATGGAAACTTAAAGGACCCGTTATCAATGTCAACCCCATATGGTATGTCCCACATGACCGTGAGTGGGGAGCAAAGGAAGTAGCGCGCGTGTGCCTTCACCTCGAGGACCATAAGGTGCTTCCTGTCACAATGGCGGCCATCAACTGACGTCAAGAAAGTGACACACGTGAGAGGAATGACGAGAGCAACCAACAAGGTGACCATGAAACAATATCCTCTCTTGGGAAGTTCCATTTCACGGTCGATTTGAATCTGTAAACGGTTTCTCATATAGAATAATTCTCTACTTATGATGGAGGTTGATGCTTTATGTGCCCCCAAACCCCCCCAAAAAGTAGATTTTACCATTTCTCAGTCCCAATTTCTGCCTGTCTGCTCCTCTGTATGTCTGTACCAGTGACAGTGGCGTACCATGGGGTGTTGCGAGAGAATCAGACCTTGTTACAGCTGTACCTATGATATGTTCTCGTCTTCTTGGGCCCTATTTGACCAATAACACATATGTTCCGCTCTGAATGCCTCACACGGGAATGTTTTCCCCTCGATACCTGACTAATGACTGTTCTACTGGGTTCAGTTTAAAGTTTAAGCTACTGCTGCCTACCCTGGCAACACGTCCCGACACGCCACTGACCAATGGTTACAAGCGAAGGGAGTTGACGTGTTTCGTCCAAACTTGATATTTAGATGTTACATAGACTAAATCGGGATGTTATTTCAAGACCTGAAATTGTGGGTAGTTTACTGAAAATTTAAGTTATAAAATTTGAAATATTTATGAAATGGCTTTAACGATTTTGAATAAAATTGATATCTAGGGAGTTTTTTACGTGATATATAAGAATATTTTTTTATAAACAATTTTTTAAAGTTAGTTTCGTAATGGTTGATTTTGAAAAACTGAAAATTATTGGAATGGAAAATAACTAAATAATTTTGTTCAAAATTTATCTCTGAAGTGTGTTTTGTATAATTGTTAAAATTATCAAAATAATAGTTTTTGTAAGAAAAAAAATAGTTAACCCATTTTTAAAACTTTTTCTCCTATTTACAATAAACTATGAGAAAGTATGTATTATTGTGTCATATAACTTATTTAATATAGGAAGTTTACAAGAGAAAAGGGGCAATGTAAAATGTTAACTCAAATTGAGTTATTGCTGCGATCTTTTAGGCAATAATGAGACTTTTCTTATGCACTTTAGATTATGGTAAAAAGTGGTCTCTGTACTAATTAAATTAATAAAAATAAAAATTATTTGCTGGGGTCCTGAGGATTTGAGATATAAAAGTTGTCCTGGAAAAGGTATAATACGTTTGCCCCCCTTCTCTTTTTTCCCTTCATAACTATACTGCGCGAGTAAATATAATAACAAGTGAGCTGGACGAATACATACTCTTCTACCACAAAGAGTGATATTAATTACCAACTCTAGAATGTAAAGAAGAGAAGTGTAGCTTAAAGGGAATGCACCAGAATCAGCGTGAGAAAAGGAAGGGAAACTCACACGTTATAAACTACCCTTGGTGCACCCGACCGGGATTCGATACCCGAACTGTGCCAATGCTCAATGAGGACTATACTCTTTAAATTTTAGACCACTCAACCAGTGGCGTGGATTTTGAGTTTGTCAATATTTAACACAATTCGATGGGTCTATTTCATTTAGAGTTCAGGTAAAAGAAGGCGTAGCTATTTATCATTGATATTTCATTATATATTCAAATTACCCAACTAATGAGAGCCACTTGTAAGTGAAGATAGTTGATTTCACTCCCTGAACATCATGTGTCATTAACATATAAGTGGACCACAATGCGAGTTTGAGAAAGTGTGTGTTTATGTATATATACATATATATATATAATATGCCCCTATATATGTATATATACACACACATTTATATACATATATGCACATTAAATTGTATAGGACACTATAATATGTTAGAAATTGCCTCTTAAAAATGAAAAATTGGAATTATTTAAAAGTTTAATAATAACTGATGTCTTGGATTAAATGTCGCTAAGTGATGGTATAACATTTTTCTCAGAAAGAGAAACGTCTTAATATGCAGCAGGTGTAAAGGTTTTATCCGCATCAGTGGTAGCGCGGTCTAAGCTCTTAAGCAGGGAGGGCAACACTTTTCCTCTTATTTACGCTGTTTTTAAATAATATTTAAAAATAAATAAAAAATTGATGAATATTATGAAATGTAATAAATGACTCAAATCAAATTGTAAATATAAGTACTTAATAAGTACTTACATTTCAAATAAGGGAAATTTATTAAATTGTAAAAATTGAGTGTTTTAAACGATATTAATTCCAATAACTTAAAGCAAAGACACTGGAAGTTAACACTTTTAGTGAAAATTAATTGATAAATAGCTGAGTTAAAAACATACATAATATTTTCCATATTATTTTGAAATATGTTGTTGTATTTTGCTAGCAAAGATAGCTATATTACGTTCATAGTTTGTTGTCTTCGACACCATACAAGATGCACTTAAGTGCAAGACAAGACGATTTATAACCATTGATTTCACAAACTTCATTATGACATGACAACGATTGATATGGTTGTCGAAATAATTTCGGCCTCAAAAACTTAGACCAACCGGGAAAAGTTTTATTTAATGTTTATTTTAATGCCTGTGTGCCACCCAATGGCAGTGGACTTCCGGTGATGAGAATATCGGAGTTCAAACCCCGTTCAGATGTACTGAGGATATATTTTTTTCGAAATGTTTTCCCACTATCCTTTCACGTAAATTTAAGTACATTCCCTCTGCATTAAACTTTCCACATCCTTACCCCAAAAGTTTAATATGAGGGTAGCCCGAACGGGTTATGAGACGCAGCGTACACAAAAAAAAAAAAAGTTATTTCATACTCGTGCATTAAAGTTTCCAATGACTTCGAGTGCAGAGCGAATATAGATAACAATTATGTCAGCATTATTGTTACTAAGTTTAGCAAGGTCACCTTATGAGCACTACAGGACAAATCATATGTTTTGCATGTCACTTTTGACAGCTGTCACAATGACAATGACCCTTTGGCAATGATGGCTACTCTATATTTTTTGTTTTTATATTCTAAAACAATGTTTACCAAGGGTACGCTAAGGATTTCAGCGGGTATGCGACGTACTATTGTGTTTTTATTAGTACTAACATTTTTTTATAATAATAATTTTGATAAACAAACCAGCGCAGATTATGGCTGGATGTCGTGGAGTTTCATAAGCCTTTCTTTCCTTCAGTCACGGCTTTGTTTAGCTTACAACCTTTATTTATGTTACAGCTGAACCTTAAAGAGAAATAAATAATGTTTTATAAAAAAATCATCCCAGTACAGCTGTTGGTACAAAACCCCGTCTTTCCGGGTGTAAGAGTTAAGCGTACTGTCCTCAGGAAGAATCCTGACGGTGTTTCACTAAGCTCTTAACGAAAAAGAGAGTGGGTATTGAATTTCTTAGCCACGTTTTACCACCATTCGGTCCTGTCAGCATATTTACACTAACAATCTAAGAACGACAAAGGAAGAATTAAGATAATATGCGCCAGCATTAGCGTTAAGAGGAAGAATAAGACAAAACCACTTCAATACACCCGGCAGGAATTAAGACATCAACTTCCCCGTCACCAACAAAACAGACAATACCATACTGACACCTTTATCCACGTGGCCACCGGTGTGGCTGTGTACCAAAGCTAAATATATTTTTTTAAATCCAGGGAAGGGTGGTCTCAAGTGTTGGCAAACTTATGAACTTTTAGTTATCATTACGATCTAGTTTTTCCCCAGCGTTTACCGACGGAATTATGCCAAATATGAACGCGTTGCAGTGTGGGAGAGTTTCAATCCATGTCTCCGGGGCTATTCCGAGAATGTGAAAACTGGTCAGGTGTCCAGTGAACGTGTTGACGTAACTCCGTGTGACGCGTCACCTAGGTAACGCGCGGCCTGTAATTATGATACCGAGATTCATCCGCCGCTTCCATACAGATTATGGTCACATACACACACGTGCACATGACGAGAGAAACTAGAAGGTGACATACTAAATAACAATACCGTAATTTCTCATTCACTAGCTAGGTGAGAGTTTTTTTATTTACTAAACAGATTTTTTTAAACAAGGGTGATTAACGAGTGGATTTAAGATGAACGATGTCTTGGAGGAAATTCACCTACATTAGCGCGAATATAAAACGAGAAAACCCCATGAGGGAAACCAACACCCCCTACCCCTGTATTGAGGTGTGGATGTAAAGTACGCTAGAAAAAAGCCAGTGTTCTTGCAGTTTTTACAGCAACACTTTTTTTTGTCAAAATTAATCAAATATTTATCCAGTAGAAACATATAAGAGTTCGATCTTCTTCACACGGTGATAACAATAGTTATATAATATCTGTCAAGAGTATCCTGGGAATTAATGAAAACTTTTCCTCTTCATCTAAAAGGTTTGTCATCTAATGCCACTATGCTCATCACAGATACACAAGACATGTTGAGGTCAACATTTGAAAAATTTAAACTCTATGTTTCTACCTGAGCAATGTTTTATTTTGGCAAAAAAAAAGTGTTGTTTTAAAAACGGCAAAAATATTGGCAATTTTTCTCGTTCCCTACATCCCCGTATT
>CABFVX010005018.1:13193-24524 GCA_902151425.1 Timema shepardi
TAGACTATAAAGTGTAATATGTGGTGGCTGAATCAAAAGTGGAAGTTGGAACGTAGATAAGACGGTAGACTATAAAGTGTAATATGTGGTGGCTGAATCAAAAGTGGAAGTTGGAAATTTCGGGGGGAAAAAACGGAATGTATAAGAGAAAACGATAAAAGTACGGAAGTGGAAAAACACTGCAGAGTGGACAAAAAAAGAGGAAGATGTAAAGTATAACAGATGGTGGACAGAATAACACGTATGAAAGAGGGTAGGGCGGAAGGGGGGGGGGGGCGCAAAACAAAAGAATAAGTTTGAAAGCTCGGAAGATGGTGGACAGAATAAAGGAAGTTTGAAAATTCGGAAAATGGTGGACATAATAAAAGAGGAAGCTCTATATTGCTTGGAGAAAACTAAAGAGGCAGATAAAAAGTGTGGAATATGGACCAAAAAAAGGAAGAATTAAAGCATAGTATATGGTAGATGAAACTTTAAATTGTGTAAGATAGACAAATGAAATATGAAGCTAGAAAGTATGTAAAATGGTGGACAAAATAAAACAGGAGGTTGGAAGGTGTAGAAGATGGTGGATAAAATAAAAGAGGAGTTTGTAAAATGAGGAGGATAGTGGACAAAACCAAATAAGAAACTGAAAAGTCTGTAAAATGTTGGACAGAATAAAAGAGGAAACTGGAAAGTGTAGAAGATTGTGAACCAAATAAAAGAGGAATGTGTAAAATGTGGAAGATGGTGGGCAAAAAAAGGGGGGGTTTAAAAATTCAGAGGATTGTGGACTTAGCAAAAAGAAGAAGCTGTGAAGTGTGGAAGATAGTGGACAGTACCAACCATAAAGCAGAAATAAAAGATACTGTTCCAACATCGTTTTGTATTCCACAAGGTGTCGTGTCGCTACCACATGAAACGAAACTACTTGAACTCACCCTACGGAAAGGACGCCGTTATATACCAAGGTAGGTGTATCCAGTCGCGCCCGTCCAAAGGGACACCCCTGGGACAACAAAGTATCACAGGAAGCCCTAACACAGGAACGTTTCGATACACCTCGAATCTTATAAATAGAATAGAATAGATGCTTGTGTGTATGTTAGCACTATAATTTCAAAACCAAGACACCTATAGGCCGTTTCACTCTTAAATTGCAGAATGGGCTCTAATGGACATTTGCCATCCATTTCTAACCCATTGATTTCCCTGTAGGTGCTGACCTTGTTCTAGCCAACGGAGTCGACATTTTGTAGCTTAAAAATGAATAGCTATTTCTATGAAAGAAGCATGCCATATTATATGACAATCAGTGATTCATCTAGTGAAAGCAGAATAAACCACAAAATATAAATGATACTAACAATCGCACAACTTTATATTATTATTATTATTATTATTATTATTATTATTATAAGTTCTCTCTTACGACAGGTCCATTCTTTTTGTCAGTGACCTAAGACTGCCAATGTTGTGCCCTGTCCTCTGCCTCCTCCTCCAACTCCCAGATTTTTCTTTTTTCCTTCAAGTCATCCAATATTTGAATCCTCCTTTTTAATTTTAAGTAAGTTCTACTCATAATAACAAATATATCGCAATAAAAAACACGATTAAAACTATTGATTTATAAATTTTAAACCATATTGTTCAAATATTTTAAAACAAATTTCAAATTTTCAAAAATAGGTTATTTGTAAATTATTTTAAAATGATTTGTAATCTATTAAAATAAAAACGTATTCTTATTTCTCATGAAAAACTCGTCCCAGATACTCATTTTGAACTCTTATCTTTAAGGTATATTTCGAAGTATGATATATTTTCTATAATTTGTTGTTAGTAAACATCGATTAAATTAATTTATTTTAGAGTAGAGAAATAAAGATAAATTATACATTATCATGTAAAATGTTCCTCCGATACCAATTTTGAACAAAATCAGTAGGGATATTTTTTAAATGTTCAAAATTTAAAAATTCAACCTTCAGTAATCTACTATTTAAAAAAAAATATGTTTGGAAAAACCAATATAGCTATACAACCAATATAACCACGTAAAAAACTTAGCAGATACCCATTTTGAACCTAATCGCTAGAGCTATGTATTTTAATAATTAATTAAAAAAGTCATTAGTACACTGTCCCTAAACGAGATTAATAAAAAAACAAACATATTATTTGCCATGTAAAACCTCCCCAAATATGCAGTTCAAACAAACTTGTTAGAGCCATTTTCAAAATATTTCATACTTTTAAAAATCACTCATCAGTAAACTACCCTTTAAATCATTTTTAACTAAAAAGCATGTGTACAATGTTATTTGGAAGACCAACCGCCAGCTAGCTATTACTTTTTTATATCTTTAAAACAATTTTTAAATAAATCATTTTTATAAAAATTAATCATTAGTAAACCAATCTTAAACCAATTTTCATCCCCAAAACCAGTATACAATGCTATCTTCCATAACAAATACTCCCAAAATACCCAATTAGAAGCAAAATATCCAATCAGAACCAAATCGTTAAGGACATTATAAAAATACTTAAGCATACAGTGTTATTTACTATATCAAAACACCCCCAAATACCCATTTAGAACCAAATACTTATAGCCATTTGTATAATATTTCAAGTTTTTGAAAAATATGTCATTAGAGGCTATTTTGTAAGTCGTATGTTTATATAATCAGGGTGCACATAAAATACACCCAATAAAAAAATTTCTGGAGTAGGTTTAATCAAGTAAATTTCTTATGGTTCCAGGCAAATAGCAATACTCTTAGCAACTTTCCTCATTCTAAAGACATACGTTTTTTATTACTTTCTCGCTATCTTACAGGTATAGAAAGTATTATGATCGTCAAAAAAAAAAATCGAAATCGAGATTTTGATGAATTTCGAAGATTCATGACCCCCCGTACTCTAAAAAGTTTTTTTTTTTTGCGATGCCGTCTGTCTGTGTGTCTGCTTAACCCCAAAATTAAGAACAGTTTACAAAATGGGGAAAAGAGAAAGATTCTATTTTCTCAAAATAGGCTATAACGATTTTGTTTATAATTCGTATCTAGGCGTTGATTAAGAATATGAATAAAATTGCTATTTTCATATTCCCATAAAAATAGCTTTTAGGATACTTTACAAAAGCGGAAATTTCCATAACTACTTAACTATTCAAGATAATAAATAACTTATCATTGTAAAATTTTTGTACTATTAAAGATTTAAAAAAATTTAATCGAAATATATTTTTATAAAATCAACAATTTCTGATATATTGACAAATATATTAATACGATATTGTGAGCTTTAGTTGTAAAGATATACTACTTGAGTTTTAACGCAATAATTCTCCAATGCCATAGAGTAATTAAATATAAGTAAGTCTCTAAAAAGGTTTATGTTATTTCCCCTTAAACCTCTTAGGGGAACTGTTTGTACAACAATGATCTATCTCCTTTATTTTAGACTCGATAGTCAATATTTACATTTTTTATTGGTCAAAATTTATAAATGAGGAATTTAATAACAATGCGATGACAGAAATGCGATGACATGAAGATGTGCAACACCTAATAAAATGTCGAAATGTTTAACTGAAAGTCGAAATTTGAATACGAATTGTTGACCCTTAGGGACCCAATATTGATATTTTTTTATCGGTCCAAACATACAATTGAGGACATTAATTCTTTAAAAGTAAAATTATAAAATTTAAAACCTTGACTCAATAAATGTTTTACATAAGGATAGTGCAATTTATTCTTGGGTTTGCTAGTGTATATTATTTTGATTTACATATTTTAAGAGTTTTGAGTAAATATTTAAATTTTTAAACAATAGAGCGAGAAAATCCGTGTGGAGCTCTGTAGCATTTATTTTTCTATATACTTATTTGCGATCATATTTAAAAATGAAATATAACATCAATAAAATGTTTATTTTCAAATTAAACTATATACTTATCTTATAAATATTATAAAGATACATAATAAGTACCTAACTATATAAAGCCCCGATTACCCGCGGAATTAGGTGGCAAGGGTACCGCGGATAGTGAAAATCACGGATAACCCGAAAAAAGACAAAAAATTAGGTGCAAACATGAAAAAATATATTTCAGCATAATAAATATGTTTTATTGTACAAAAAACATAATATGTGAAACTTTTAAAATATATACAGTAGAGCAGAACCCCTTGCTCCACGTCTAAATCACTAAAATAAAGAACAGTAAACAAAAAATATCTACTGTACTGTTAACAAAAAGTTTTCACTTACGCCTCTAAAAAAAATATCAGTCACACGTTTTTGCTTCTTGCTTTGGAAACACCTTTATTTAATTCTAGATTGTACTTTCCTCAACATGAGTTTTTCTGCCAGATGTTCGTTGTCGTTTTGTTCCTCTAAATATTGAAGCAATCCGTCTACTTGCTGCAAAGCAGTTTCATGTGTCATCCGCGCACGCGTCTCGTCTTCTCCACTTTCACTTTGTTCTTATTCGTTCTCGTTCACTGCCATTGCTTTGTTCGTTATCTCTACGTCAGTCAGTCGTTCAAACCCCGGCTCACTTGCGTCGCCTTCCAGCCACTTACATTCTCACCTCCCGGAACGGTTGTCACTAGATCAACAAGTGTAACGGTCGGTATGACTTCATTCTCTTCTTCACAAATGTTTTGGTTGACATTTGTTTCGATACTCGTAAAGAGTTTTCTCCACGATTTAACGAAGGTTGAGGGTTTTATGTAATTACATGCAGACGCAATATCGTAAATGCTATCCAAAATTGTATAATTCTTCCAAAATTCTTTGAGATCACAGCCTTATTCGATTTTTGACAGTAACAACTATGTTCTGTATGTTCTCTTCGTGGTTGCAATGACTCCCTGGTCCATAGGTTGTATATGCGCAGTGACATTTGGGGGCAAAAACCTTGGAAAGATTTGCCCGTTAGAATAATGAAGCACACTTCTAGCTGGGTGTAAAGGCGCGTTGTCAATTAACAAAACAGCCTTCTTTGGCAAATTTTTTTAGTCAAGATGTTTACGTACTTGAGGCACAAAAATCTTTTCAAACCATTATTGAAAACTCTTCTGGATCATCCAACCTTTTTTTATTTTTAAATAATCAACTGGTACATTTTATACTTTTGTCCGCTTAAAAAACCTCGGTTTCTTAGATTTACCGATTACAAGAAGCCTAAGTTTGTGACTACACACAGCGTTGCTGCATAGCAAAATTGTAATTCTTTCCTTGCTACTTTTGTGACCTTCCGCTTGATTTTCACTTTCAAATGCTAAAGTACCAGTGGAAAGATACTCCCAAAAAATCCCTGATTCATCAGCACTATACATTTGTTCATATGACAGATCTTCAGACAACACAAACTCTTCAAAACCACGTTGAAAATCATCAGCTGCTTGTTGATCACCACTCAGCTTCTCTCTGTGTAGACCAATCTCTCTAATTCCATTGACGTTTCTTAAAACGATGTAACCAACCGGATGACACATCAAAATTTCCTTCCAGGCCTAACAAATCATTTTCTTTATCTGCAATGATAAGACCAGACACGGGGGTGCCATCACTTCGCATCTGAGCTAACGCCGAGTCAAGTTCATTATAGGTGGATTTCTTCATTGTTTTTTGTTTTTTCATCCCAGAAGCACTGTCCGACACTGATGAAAAGACCAACAGTTTGTCTTTTTGCTTTAAAACGTTTCGCACTGTTGTTTCTCCGATCCCGTATAGCTTCCTTGAAGCTCCATTTTCTATTTTAGAAATCATTTCAAGATTTTGTGCAATCGTTAACATAACCTTCTTTCGTTTTTCATCCATTATTAATTTCAGGAACTAACGAAACATTAAACTTGAGCACTGACAAAGAAACATTAAACACGACTGATCACTACGCATGCTTACTAACAACTGACACCACTGGAAAACCACTCGGGTCGTCAAGGTCAGTGATCAGAGATTGTGAAAGCCATGACCAAAACAAAAGAGCAAGAGCCTGCCACTCATCCACAAATTCCAAGAAGGCCTATAGGATTACGATGCACAATAAAACTGTCAGTAATTTTCGACCTTCGCACTATAGGGACTATTTTATTTTCCCTGTTGTTGGATTGGATTGAAAAATTATTTTTTAGGTTAGTAATTGAAAAAAATTTCGCGGCACTCGCGGATAATCGGGGCTTTACTGTATTAAGAAACATACATCACACGAATACATGTGGATGCTGGCTAGTCGACAAAGGCTATGTGCTCCCAGTTCAACATCCTTTTGGATTGTGATGATTTTAATTTTCAATGGAGCAGAATTAAGATATTTAAATACAGAATTAACTTTCTGATATCTATATTTAACATCACAAGTAGAAAATTAGTTTAAAATAAAGGTACTTGGTGCATGATTCCCGCCTGAGTAAACTGTAATGATATTGATTTGGATTAATCTAAATTATGTAAAAAGTCATGGATGAAGGTAATTTTTCTTTAAAGCAATATAGGTAGAGTGTCCTTTTAAGATTCATCCATGAACAAACACGCGCTTCTCAGAATGAGGTGAAAAGGACTTCACCCCTAAAATATATTTTTTTATACCTTCTTTCCTGGTAAAAGAGTAACTGCGTCAATTCTCGTTAAAGAGAATAAGTTCATAGTATTTGGCAGAACACGCCATTTCTTTATACCAATAAGAAGCTAGCCCTCATAAAACGTGTCGCCAGGACTCTGTCTATTGGTTAGTTTTTACTTTGTTGACCAAGGGAGAAAATGCAAGGGGTATGTCATATATAGACCATAGTGCGTATGTTTATAGACAGTATACTATTGCAATTGACCACGACGACGATGAGGAGGACGATCTCCGGGGCCTCGCTCACGCACGAGTCAGTCACAGTCCAACACATTATAATATAAGTCACTTCAATATCACAAGTGTGCAGTGATAAGAAACATTTAACTGAAATATGTGCAAGTAATTTACTGGTGTAATATAAATAAACTGTGTGTGAAATAACAGCCAACAACATTTCTCTTTCTTTAATAATATTAATACCGATTTAATTAGTGCTCGAACACGGGGCTATAGACAGCTGATTAGACGGTATATTTTCCGTACAGTGATGATAGGCGCTCGATCACGGAGCTTTATACAACCTATATAAAACATCACATCATCTTTTATCTGGGAATTAATCCGTTGTGTATCAATCGACGCCCGAAGCGGGGAGATTGATCACATAGTTTTTATTATTGACGCCCAAAGCGTGGCGTATTTATCCATATTATTACAAAACCTAGGAGATTTTTCCTAGACGGATTCCTTATCCTACTCCACACAAATGTAGATACATTTACTCATATTTCCACCTACATCGTCTTTAAGACATTAGAGTAAATTAGTGAATACCCTTGACGGGTATTAGGAGCACACACACACACACATTTATGTTGTGTTATATTGTTCTATCGCAAGGCAGGTCCAATCATAGTGTATATAATGCAGTCGAAACGTAGATGTGTGTATATTATGACGTCACGGGACTGATGTGCCGCGAGTGCGGAAATGTAGAGAGCACAGGGAACAGGAAATGAAACTTCCCTGTCCTTCTATACAGGAAGTAAGCTACCTGACAGGTGAAGGGATGCAGTATTAATCTTCAAGGATCAGAGGTACCCTTGACACTGCGTTATATTACACAGGCAGGGGTGGAAATGTGACGGGACAAGAAGAACTTTCTAACAAACTTTGAAGATATAGTAACATACTTAAACTTTCTCGTGTAGAGAAAGTATTGTAACTGTAAACATTTTCTGCCTCGATATTATGATAGATCCTTTCGTTTTATGTGTCTCCGAACTAAAAATAATTGCTTCTTACAATTCTCTTCCTCTCTCTGGCTACAGCCAAAATGGTGAGAGGAATTTTGTTCAAACATGATATTTTGTTGTTATATGGTGGTCATACCTGGAGGCCAAAATGTTATTTTTATTCTAAACCTAAAGTTAAAGGTAGTTTACTGGAGACTGATTTTTAAAAATCATAAATATTTCTAGAAAGGCGTCAACGATTTTGTTTAAAATTAATATCTTAAGAGTGAGTTACATGAAAGATAGCACCGATTAGTTTTTTTTTGAAGAAATATTTATTTAATGTTAACTAACTAATTCATCATCATTAGATCATCAATATCGTTGTTGTTTTGCTGCAACTCTCCACTATTGTCTATTCTGGGTAAATATTTCACATATTTTTACCTTCCTCTGCCAACATCGTTCACCATCTGGTTCATATACTCCAGTCTTGGTCTCCCTCTTGAATTTTTCCCTTACACATCTCCTTCTATAATTATCTTTGTCAAACTATTACGTCTCAGTATTATGTCCTACCATATTAACAATTCTTTGCTTTATACCTTTTCAAAGCTTTCTTTCTTCATTTGATTTTCTTATCACGTCTGTATTTGATACTATTTCCAAACATGATATTTTCAACAATCTTCGGTAACACCACTTTTTAAATAATTCTGATTTTTTCCTTTCAAATGTACCAATGCTCCATGTTTCACACCCGTAACTTATTAAAATTATGTTTTACTGAGGAATTATGATGAATTTTTGACCTTTTTTACAAACTATTATACACTAAATGCGAAAGTATGTACAGTTTAATCGTACCATTTATTATTAAAGCTCTCCGCGTCTTACAGACCACCCAGGATAGCCAAATATTTTCATTAGGAGGTTAGGGCAAGTGTATTATCATGTGTAAGGAAAGTGAAAAAAATAATTAGGAAAAAACAACAATCGGGTTCATCCTGCTGGGGTTAGAACTATGACCATCTGGCACCAGCCAACTAAACAAGGCGAGACGGATGCCTTTGTCCAACGCAGACGTTGCCGCTGAGGATCAGACATAGACAACAGAATGCAGACGTTGCTGACCCAGTACAAACGTTGGCAATATATCACACAGCATTTCAATTCAGAGTGTATTATTTAATCCAGCGCAGCTATTGCCAATGTAACGAAGAGGCTACCATAGTAAAACACTGACGTGGAAAATGACTGGAAGATGCTTACCTACCCCGATATCACTCTGATGTTGACTCAGAGACTGAGGTAGAGTTCAGGCTGGACCTGAAACCGCAGGTCCAGCACTGTACACATCTCCACCATATGTGTGTGTGTGTGTTGTTCTAATGAAGGGGTGTGAATAGAGGGGGCGGAAGTTCCGGTCGAGCAGAGATCGGGAATTACAGAGCGCTCTCTCTGTATTATTGTCCTGTTCCTGTCCCCATTCACCGGAACAAAACTATTTCCTTCCTGTAGCCTTGTATTGTGCCCCATCAACCGCAGGATAGGACCACACGGGGCCGGGTTTGACCCCAACTGACCCTAGTTCCATACATTTGGGAGAAATCAGTCAACTGGAATTAATCTAGTATATCATCCCTCTCTGGATGGACATCAATCAGATACCTCGTTCAAAGTCTGCAGTGCCGCCTTCCTAAAGGTAGAAACCCTCACGCTGTAACGTATGCTAATGGTGTATCTAATGCTTCAACAGCACTAAAATAACTCTAATAGCGGCACTATCCAGTGGGTACGCGGATAAAAATGTCTGTCTCATCTTATATAGCGCGCCGGTGACGAGGAGTTTATGGCTTAAACCTCAGTGTATGTGTACGATTTTTCTTTATAATTTGTTTTCCACTCTCCCTCTACGAAAATACGGAAACACTTCCCTTGAAGTTCTACCTTCCTGAATAGTGCAAATATGCGAATAGCCGGTCAGGTAGGGTCAAATTTTCATAAGAGGGCTAGAAAAGTTATCCATTTTCACGTAGTCTTACGTCAAGTCATGTGATCAGCAGCTGTAGCTGTTGATATATATTATCAATGCCGATTTAAAAATATAGTGAAATTTTATCAAATTGTCTGCAAAACATATTTCTTTATTTGTATAAAGGTTATCCTCCTTGCCTAAATCCTACAAAAGTTGTGGACTGAATTGCCCTTGTCGGTCTTAGTTGGAATAGAACACGTACACGTTGTTACACCACCATTCGAACATGTGACACACGTTTTGGCGGCACGGTTCTATTTCACGATTCTGACATAGTAATTTAGGGGGGCGTTTTGGGTTTGCTATATATTTGTCATGTAATTAAAATCTGCTATCAAAATATATATATTTTTTTTAAATACATCAAGTCTTTCAATTATAGATATCAATAAATGTTTCACGCGACCCAAAATCACACATGACGGAATCACCGTGTCCATACTAAACCTCCTCCGCGACAAGTAATAGTTATATCAAAGTCATTTAAAGTACCCGACGCGGCTTGTAGTGTAGCCTACGTGTTAACATAGCAAACGAAGTCTCTGTGAAGAGGGGAAGGGTGGTGTGTGTGTGTGTGTGTGTGTGTGTAGGGGGGCTGAGATTCCGTTGAAGACGCATATCACAGAAATTCTTATTTTCAAGAATTTTCCACAATCACCGGTATTGCACCCCTCCTCCGTTATTTGCCTTGTTTGCTTCCGAAGACGACTCCAGCCTGTCTGAACAAGAGAAGGATGGAAGATTGTTACGATACTTTGCAAACCTGTAACCGGAACAGAATTAAAGCATAATAGCACAAGGAGCAGGTAAAAATAATACTATTGGTTTTATAAAAATATATTTCATATACAAGTTTTTTATTTTTAATAGTACTATAATTTTGAAATGATAAGATATTTAGTATCTAAAATAGAGGCAGAGATACGTAAATTTCAGCTTTTGTAGAGTACCCTAAAAGTCATTTTCACGGGAAAATGAAAATAATCAGTTTATTTATAATATTAATAAATGCATAGACACGAATTTTAATCAAAATCGTTAAAGCCGATTTTGAGAAAATCTATTTTTTCTCTTTTCGCCCTTTACTAAACTAGTCTTAATTATAAGTTTAAACAGACACACAGACAGACGTCATTGCAAATACCACTTTTTAGGGTTCGGGGGGTCATGAGGTGTCGACATCCATCAACATCTCGGGTCAGGTTTTTTTTACGGTCGCAATACTTTACCTTTAGTGTTCGAAAAGTTTATATATATATATATACGGACACACAGACAGACGTCATTGCAAATACCACTTTTTAGGGTTCGGGGGGTCATGAGGTGTCGACATCCATCAACATCTCATGACCCCCCGAACGCTAAAAAGTGGTATTTGCAATGACGTCTGTCTGTGTGTCCGTTTAAACTTATAATTAAGACTTATATATATATATATATATATATATATTTGCGTATAGTTTGAAAGTTATTGGTTTTATAAAAATATG
>CABFVX010005018.1:35318-56268 GCA_902151425.1 Timema shepardi
CCGCTCACTGGACACGCAGGTCCGCTCACTGGACACGCAGGTCCACACACTGGACACGCCGGTCCGCTCACTGGACACGCAGGTCCACACACTGGACACGCAGGTCCGCTCACTGGACACGCAGGTCCGCTCACTGGACACGCCGGTCCACTCCCATGCCGTACACACTACCGCGGCACGCGCCACACGAACTCCCGGACTCTTCAGTCGCGAGCCAAGAACTGCCCTCAGGCTACCGCTGAGCATGTATTTATAGGGGTGGTGAGAGCTGAGGGTCTGAAAGCCTCCACTTCTAGAATAAAAAGGATCCAGACCCCTCCAGATGAGTCTCCGTCCTCCCCCCACACCCCTTCGGCCCCTCTAATCCCCCAGTCAAGCGATATGGTCGCTACCTACATGCTAGACAAGGAGGGAGACAGAGAGAACAAGGAGCGCAGCCAGGGCAAACAACAAGAGCACGCTGGTCCCGCTGTTAGGCACTAATCTTGTTACAGTATTAAACAATATACTATGTTAAAATTAAATTTTAAAAATTACAATTCAATTTATTTAAAATTTAATAACACGAGAACTTTCTTTAAACTGGTTTCAATATCATAAAACATATAGCTAGTTTCCGTATCATAATATGTAACTAAGAATGCGAGATTCAAACAGCCGTTACTTAGTTCCAAACAAACTAGAGCAAATCGTATACATTACATCATTGTTATGGAATAGCCATATTAACAAGTCCAAATTTATCGAGGGCCTGCAAAGAATTAAATTGGCATAAGCCCATCCTAAACATCCTAAGAAAAACTAAATATTTACTTTTAAAATGTTATATTTAGTAAACCTTAAATATATGAACATCGAAGCCCGCCGGAGAAGCCAAAAGTAGTTATAATAAATTAATAACCTATCAGGTGATATAAGAAAGGCCTCTGGGCAGGCAGCTAGCGCGCTTACACACAAACAGTGGCAATGATTTAGAGACAAGAACTTCAGGTAAGTATAATATTGCTGTTTCCAATAAATTAGGAGTGAAATTAAATAAGGTTAATACTTATTTTCCATTTTTTTCACTTTTTCATTTGTCATTTAATTTATTTGAGGTATCTAACGTGCAAGTTCTGAACCGACATACGACACGAATTATAAACGCACTTAACTTTAGAACATACACAACATCCAGTCCCCGGCCGTTAATTCATCTCTGTGAAAGCATTTCCTTAGTGATACATTTTTAGGTTATGCCGGGAATCGAATCTGGGACCATCAGTTCAGTAGACAGACATGCTACCGACTGAGCTAAGGGCATCGGATGATTATATTTTCCAAAATTTGATGTTCACGTGGTTACACTTTGAATAGTTTTGTTTTCAAGAATGAATTTGTTAAATTTTTCAATTTTTTTAAATACTAATCTAGAGAGTATCGTTTGAACATAATGTGCAGATATCACCCCAACTTGTTTAAAAGAAATATAATACTTAGCACCGCGTCCTACGTTATACGCTTATATACTAATTACGCTAATGAGTTACGAATTGGGAGGGTTGAAATTAAAGGAAGTGAACCATAGGGAAAGTGAGAAACCATATAGGAAAAACTACCCCCAGTTTACCCAAGGGAGATTCGAACCTCAGTCTCCCCATCCTCGGCAGTCTAGCTCAACATGAAACTATAGCACGTTAGCTAGCTAAGCCACCGAGGCGGGTGATTAAAAGATAGAAAACGGCTTTGTTTACTAACTTGAAACCAGGACTAAAAGAAGAATGTGCTAACCACTCGTATAAGTGTAGATAGCTGACAATAATGTTGATAATTTGGCTTTGTCATCAATATAGGCTTACTTTCTCCTAGGTTTCTCAATGAAGTCTGTGGGCCAGTTTCATAGTCAGACTTAGTACGCCTCAAGTGCGGTGCTATAATACTAAATACAAGACGACACCTACCTTAACTCCAATGGAATGGGCCAGTTACCTATGCGAGAACGGCCCATTTAATTCGAGTCTATGTAGGTGTCGTCTTGTATTTAGTGTAGCGCCGCACTTGAGGCGTACTAAACTTGACTATGAAACTGGCCCTATGGTTCAATTCCAAGCTATGTATAATATAATAAGTCCTAGACAAATAATAGGAGAGAAAGTTTAATTTGAGGAAATACAGCCACATTTTTGTGGAGGTAAAGTGAGAAGGCATCAAGGAAATACCACCCTCGGTACACGCGACTGGGATTTGAGTCCCGACCACCTGCAATCCTGTCCAACACGAGATAAACGTGGTAGGCCATGCGATCACCTATGCCAGTTATTCTATTATTCACGTGATGTGAAAGAGCGAGTGATTCGGCAATATAAGACTCGCTTCGATTAAAGGGAGTTTAAAGTTGGGCTAAGTAGGCCTATACCTGTTATGATTTGCGTTTAAAGTGTATCGTTAGTCCCAAACTACAATTATCCCACGTATACCTGTTGTGGCTTGCGTTTAAAGTGTATCGTTAGTCCCAAACTACAATTATCCCACGTATACCTGTTGTGGCTTGCGTTTAAAGTGTATCGTTAGTCCCAAACTACAATTATCCCACGTATACCTGTTGTGGCTTGCGTTTAAAGGGTATCATTAGTACCAAACTACAATTATCCCACGTATACCTGTTGTGGCTTGCGTTTAAAGGGTATCGTTAGTCCCAACTTACAATTATCCCACGTATACCTGTTATGACTTGCGTTTAAAAGGTTAGTGTTAGTCCTAAACCACAGTTAGGCTACAAGTTTCTTCTTGGGAGTTGTAAACAAAGTGTACGTGTGTACTAGCTTGACCCCGGCTGTTATAGCACTCCGTTTAGGGTGGCTGTAAAGGTTTTCTCAAGATGAGCGAGAAACAGCAAGTGATGGATAGCAAGATACAATAAAATGCTCTGTCTAACCAAGTCCAACTTAACCTAACCAACTATAAGGCAAAAAGATTGTTGGGGCTGAATTTATATCTACCCGCAGGTATATTATCTGTTATCATCCTCCTGGTCAGTGATCGTGGCTAAGCTGTGAGATTTTGGGACAAGGGGTCCCGTGAGTCAGATTATGCGCCAAATTTAAACGCTTTTAAAACATTTATAAATATATTGGTTATATGTTAAAAAGAAAGATAGTTGAAGTAATACAGAGGCTCTTGACATTTTTTGAGAGATGGCCATTTCTAAACTCATCTTGGACCCCCCACCCTCATGACAAGAGTTACCCTCACAAATTATTAACCAACAAAACAAATAGTTGAATATAATGATGTATAATTAGTCGATACTCGCATTGAGGGTCACGTGGTCTAACACGTCTCTCTCGTGTTGTACCGGATTGCTGGTGACGGGGAGATAAAGGTTTGAAACCTGGGGGTTGAGGGGTTTGGTCAGGGTGATTTTTCCTGCCTAGTTTATAAATGTGGGCACATTTACTCTCGAATTCTATAAGTTCCATTCCTATCATATTAGTGTATTTATTAACGTATGCTTATGGCCCAAAGGGATGGTAGGCACAGTGTCAAAACAACAAAAACTAGTGATGGGTTGTATTCATTAGTTAATGAATTCCATAAAAGGTTAACTTTACTATATTAATTCTTAGGTTGCTATAGAAATCATAAACAGTAATTAAATTTTAACATTTTTGTTATGTCAATCAATTGTTAAATTAATTAGCTGGAGACCAGCTGTTTTTACTATAATTGTGTTAGGCTTACCCGCCTTAGTAGCTTAGTTGTCTAACGTTATAGTTGCGTGTAGAGCCAGACTACCGAGGAAGGGGAGATCGAGGTTCGAATCTCGGTCGGGTGAACTGGGGATGATATTTACTAAATGATTTTCCACTCTCCTTCCACACAAATAGGGGTTCACTTCCCCTAAATTCAACCTTCCCAACTAACCATTAGCATAATTAGTACTTAAGCGTGTAAGTTAAACCGAATGGGTAGTAAGACGCGATGCTAAATAATAATAATGTGTTAGGCATCAATAAGCAGGTTAAGGGTTCTAAAATAATTTTAGCTTGAAATTTGAAAGAAAATAATAACATTACTTTTTAATCCCAAATTCAATAGTTTATCGAATGTTTCAATCTCGAGTATCCTTAAGGATTCGAGGGATTTGAGGGATTCAAGGATTCGAAGGCCTTATCTTTAGTTTTAATGTATTCCTTGATCAAGTTGTTGTGACTGGAGTGTAGGTTTCGAACAAGATCGATCATACTTTGGTCCAGACCTGGCCGTCTCCAGAGTTCCCCAAGAGATGGTGCTGATGCTGCGAGCCGTGGAGAAGACCATTGATCAAGTTCTCTCGGTGAGCAAATGTTTGGAAAGAAGACAGCGTCCGGGCGGTCCACAGATCGTCCCCCGGCGCGTCCTAAATAAACAAAGAGAATGATTGATAACAGTTAAGACCAAAGATAAGGTGATGATTAGTTGAGTTAAATAAGATGATCTAGTAAGGTCACATGGATGAATGATCTGTCTGGCTTTAAATGAATCGAATCAAAATTTAGCATGCAAAGTAGAGATTTATAACTTTAGAAAACTACTCATTGTTTCGGATTTTGCTGTTCCTCGGGACCTCTAAGATGCTGGTGTGAGATATTTTCCTTTGTTAATTTTCTGTGTGTGTGTGTGTGTGTATGTGTGTAATGAAATGATTTTTTTAAATTTAGCTTTGTTTATTGTTATTATGTATACTGTTATTCGTGTTGTCCTGAGCGTTGTGTGATATCTACGGCAGCAGGGGTCCGAAATTTAAATATTGGTACCCCTGTGCATGAACATGCGCACCTCAAAGCTAGAACTTTAAAATTGTGATTAGAATTTCCTCAGTTCATCCAAAAACAGAAAAAAAAAGAAATACTACCGCCGCTAGAAAGCTACATTTCTAACTATTTCTAATGTAGTTGATTAGCCATGGAGAGTTAACAAGAAGAGTTTGGTGGCTATGGAGAGTAAACAAGAAGTGTTTGGTGGCCATGGAGAGTCTACAAGAAGTGTTTGGTTGCCATGGAGAGTAAACAAGAAGAGTTTGGTGGCCATGGAGGGTCTACAATAAGAGTTTGTTGCCATGGAGAGTAAACAAGAAGAGTTTGGTGGCCATGGAGAGTAAACAAGAAGAGTTTGGTGGCCATGGAGGGTCTACAATAAGAGTTTGTTGCCATGGAGAGTAAACAAGATGAGTTTGGTGGCCATGGAGAGTCTACAAGAAGTGTTTGGTTGCCATGGAGAGTAAACAAGAAGAGTTTGGTGGCCATGGAGAGTAAACAAGAAGAGTTTGGTGGCCATGGAGAGTCTACAAGAAGTGTTTGGTTACCATGGAGAGTAAACACGAAGTGTTTGTTGCCATGGAAAGTAAACAAGAAGTGTTTGGTTACCATGGAGAGTAAACACGAAGTGTTTGTTGCCATGGAAAGTAAACAAGAAGTGTTCGGTTGCTATGGAGAGTAAACAAGAAGAGTTTGGTGGCCATGGAGAGTAAACAAGAAGTGTTTGGTTACCATGGAGAGTAAACAAGATGAACTTGTAGCCATGGAGAGTAAACACGAAGTGTTTGTTGCCATGGAAAGTAAACAAGAAGTGTTTGGTGGCCATGGAGAGTAAACACGAAGTGTTTGGTTACCATAGAGAGTAAACAAGAAGAGTTTGGTGGCCATGGAGAGTAAACAAGAAGTGTTTGGTTGCCATGGAGAGTAAACACGAAGTGTTTGGTTGCCATGGAGAGTAAACAAGAAGAGTTTGGTGGCCATGGAGAGTAAACAAGAAGTGTTTGGTTGCCATGAAGAGTAAACAAGAAGAGTTTGGTGGCCACGGAGAGTAAACAAGATGAACTTGTAGCCATAGAGAGTAAACAAGAAGAGTTTGGATGCCATGAAGAGCAAACAAGATGAACTTGTAGCCATGGAGAGTAAACACGAAGTGTTTGGTTGCCATGGAGAGTAAACAAGAAGAGTTTGGTGGCCATGGAGAGTCTACAAGAAATATTCGGTTGCTATGGAGAGTAAACACGAAGTGTTTGGTTGCCATGGAGAGTAAACAAGAAGTGTTCGGTTGCTATGGAGAGTAAACAAGAAGAGTTTGGTGGCCATGGAGAGTAAACAAGAAGAGTTTGGTGGCCACGGAGAGTAAACAAGATGAACTTGTAGCCACGGAGAGTATACACGAAGTGTTTGTTGCCATGGAGAGTAAACAAGAAGAGTTTGGTGGCCATGGAGAGTCTACAAGAAGTGTTCGGTTGCTATGGAGAGTAAACACGAAGTGTTTGGTTGCCATGGAGAGTAAACAAGAAGTGTTCGGTTGCTATGGAGAGTAAACAAAGAAGAGTTTGGTGGCCATGGAGAGTAAACAAGAAGAGTTTGGTGGCCACGGAGAGTAAACAAGATGAACTTGTAGCCACGGAGAGTATACACGAAGTGTTTGTTGCCATGGAGAGTAAACAAGAAGAGTTTGGTGGCCATGGAGAGTCTACAAGAAGTGTTCGGTTGCTATGGAGAGTAAACACGAAGTGTTTGGTTGCCATGGAGAGTAAACAAGAAGTGTTCGGTTGCTATGGAGAGTAAACACGAAGTGTTTGGTTGCCATGGAGAGTAAACAAGAAATGTTTGGTTGCCATGGAGAGTAAACAAGAAGAGTTTGGGGGCCATGGAGAGTCTACAAGAAGAGTTTGGTGGCCATGGAGAGTCTACAAGAAGAGTTTGGTTGCCATGGAGAGAGTACAAGAAGAGTGTGGTGGCCATGGAGAGTAAACAAGAAGTGTTTGGTTGCCATGGAGAGAGTACAAAAAGTGTTTGGTTGCCATGGAGAGTAAACAAGAAGAGTTTTGTGGCCATGGAGAGTAAACAAGAAGAGTTTTGTAGCCATGGAGAGTAAACAAGAAGATGTTGGTGGCCATGGAGAGTAAACAAGAAGAGTTTGTTGCCATGGAGAGTAAACAAGAAGATGTTGGTGGCCATGGAGAGTAAACAAGAAGAGTTTGTAGCCATGGAGAGTCGACAAGTAGAGTTTTGTGGCCATATAGAGTAAACAAGAAGAGTTTGTAGCCATGGAGAGTAAACAAGAAAGGTTTTGTGGCCATATAGAGTAAACAAGAAGAGTTTGTTGCCATGAAAACCATTTCCAGTCAACCCAATTTAGATTCGAACCTTCATCTCCTCATCCTCGGCAGTCTAGCTCAACACAAAACCAGCGCGTTAGCTAACTACGCCACCGAGTGCCATGAGCGTTGCTTCAATTTAAAAATTAATAGCCCCTGTATACGAGTATGTGCACCTGGAAGTAGAAATTTTTAACATTTTGACTAGATTAGTTTTTTACTCTTTTCATATTTTATTCTTTGTTTGCCCTTTTGGCACTTTTTACACCTGTTTACCGTTTTTGCCCTTTTTTTGTCATATTTAACATTTTTTTCTTTTCTCTTTTTTACCCTCTTAATAAGTTTAGTACTTTGACACTTTCTAAACTTTTGATAACGCTTTTTACCCCTTTTTATAAATACTATTAGATTTAATTTTTGAGCTTGCCTTTTTTGCACTTTTTACACCTTTTCAACCTTTCTAACTCAAATTTTTACCCCGGGTTAAGCCGGGTACTTAATGTAAACTAGTGTAGAAAGTGATAATAAAGCAAAAGGGATAAATATGGTTAAAAGTAAATATTTTTTTATAAAATAAAGGGTAAAAAGTTTAAAATGAACTGAACGGATTAAAAGGGTAAAGAGAGCAATAACGTCTAAAGGCAAAAAATGGCAAAAAGAGTTAAAAGGGTCAAAAATAGTAAAAAGGGCAAAAAATAAATCTAACAAAAATGAACATGCTATGAGGGGTATAAGAGAAAAAATAATAAAAGTACCAAAAGGGCAAATTGGGTAATGTAAGTAAAAAAGGGCAAAAAGGTAAAATGATGCATATGTTAAATTGGGCTAAAAGAAGTAAATAGGGCAAAAAGAGTAACCAGCGTAAAAAAGGTAAATGTGTTAGAAAGGGTAAATTGGGTGGAAAGGTTAAATGGGGAAAAACGGTAAATGGGGCAAAAAATGCTACAATAGTTTTGATTGTTTTTTTTTACAGTTTTGACCCTTTTTGCACTCTTTATACTGTTTTTACCCTTCAAGCATTTCTGCCTTAAAATGATAGATGATCTTTTTACACTTGTTTCCCCTATTTGACCTTT
The DNA here is from genome assembly GCA_902151425.1 of Timema shepardi. Lineage (NCBI taxonomy): Eukaryota > Metazoa > Arthropoda > Insecta > Phasmatodea > Timematidae > Timema > Timema shepardi. Next base: position 43,494 of record CABFVX010005018.1, read on the forward strand.
TATACGCTTTTTAACCTATTTACTTATCCTTTTTTTAATTTGATTGTATTTACTTTATACCCTTTTTGACATTTTACACCTTTTTTTAACCTTTATACCCATTTTACGCTAAAATAGTTATCCTGGGAAAAGACGGCTACTTTAATGCCAGTTTGATATTAAATAAAGAATTGTTTCAAATAATTATACCTATAGTTTAAAAAATCATTGGAAGGATTACATGAGATCTTAATATAAAGAAAGCACCCTTGGTCAATTTTTTTAAAGGAAAATATTTTGTTTATGTAGTATATTTTTTTCTTTAGACACTGGAATGATATGTTACAACTTAATTTTATAAACAGTATAATTTCGTCCTAATATGCGTTCTCGCATTTTATAATTTGTTAGCGTATAACCCAAACGGGAGTAAGACATGGTACTAAATAGATAAATAAAAATATAATTTGACTCACCGAAATAATAGGACCAGGTCTGGAACCGGTAAACATTTTGGAACCGGCTCGTCGTTAAAATACCTAATTGATTTTCCAACCTTGTCCACAAAACTTTGTTATTTACCGAAAATAATTATATAATTGCACATAAGCCATTACAAATATATTGCGCGGACCTAAGTCAGTGAGTCGTAGAATTTCATCGCCGAGGGAATGAGTGACTCACTGTAATGAGACAAATCTTAGTAAACTACCGTCTGTACACTTCAAGTCAATAAAATATCGACATCTGGGTACGAACTTCACTGACTCATTCACATATGTAGTTGAATGGTCCCAAACCGTGAATCACTAGACAAATTTCATGGATATCAAAAAGTTCTTTAATGTGAATATTTTGTCATTATTTAAAAATAGAAAATCATGAAAAAATGAGAAAGTAAAAAAATAAGCCTTTCCCCTTCCCCCAACTCCGTTTAGTGTCCAAGGGGAGTGAAATTTTGTAATTATAAAAATTAAGTCATTATTATAAAGTTTGGGGAAGTACGGTCTAATGCGTCACTCTCACAGTAGAGGGGACTACCGTTGATGGTGAGATCGGGGTTCAAATCCCAGTCGGGTGTATTGAGGGTGGATTTTTTCCTAAACAGTTTTCCACTCTCCCTCCAAGAAAATGCTGATACACTTACTCTAATTCAACTTTCCGCATCCATAATACATTAGTGTTATAAGTAGAGCCCGCAATTTTATGTGATATCATCCTACAAAACATGTACATAAATAAGTAGCAAAATCAGTTAAAATATGTAATATTGAATAAACCTTCTTTCCTTCTTTTCCCACATTAATAATACATACACATTTTGTACATAATTAGATAAGACCGTTTCCGATAAAAGAAATTACTATAAAACGGCTGAAGAGATTTTTACAAACTACCATTAATTTTTAAGGTTAGGGGTTCAGGATGTTGCCAAAAACATTAGTCTCTAAAGAAGCCCCCCCTTTCCCAGCGAATTTTCATCTTTTCATTCTTTGTTTACATCACCATGAAAACCCTGAGTCGTGCTTGGTTTTACACCTGTAAATAAAATACGTCTCTTTGGTTGAAAATATTAGCCCAATTGTTACTTGAGTCGTTTGGTGCAACCAAAATAGATAGAGAGCTGGGATAGGGGTCGTTTTTAAGTCCTCATCGTGGAGTGTGAAGGGGGATAATAGTTATATTTAACACCGAAAGCTAGAAATTTATGTTGAGCTGATAGCCTTTAAGTGCGTATAACCCGAACGGGTAGTAAGACGCAGTGCTAATAATAATAATAATAATAGCCTTTAACTAGAAAGTTGAGGGAGGGCTTATTATAGAGAACTTTTCTACATAAAAAGCTTAGAATATATGTTAGTACAATAATATGCAGCCATCGCTGCAATGTTTCACTAGTAAGCTTACAGCCCAAGAGCCCACGACGGCCAGACCTTCATTATTTTATAAAAGCAGAAAATTTCTCAGAGCATGTCCCCAACACAAGTAAGAATGAGCAGCGAGTATGGAGTTGGTATTGTGGTTACTTGGGCAGGTAACAGGTAGTAAAGGTGTATAAAATAGTACCTCAAATTCGTTAAAGCATATAGCTTAATTTTTTTACATTTTCTTCGGAATAACATTAGAAATCACGTCATCCATTGCCGGACACTTTGTACGGTTGCAACCCCCTGCCAGACACCCCTAAACTTTAATAAATTATAACTATACTTTCGTTATAGTATAAAAGCTGGGTTCTACATATGTTACTTGGGGACTTATAAAAAAATGTTACCTCAATAGCCGGACAGTTTTAATGGTTTTTACATCTTGCCAGACACATTGAAAGTCTGCTGTAGGTGCGAGCGAGAGGTGACAACTGTTCAAGCGGGTGCGAGTGAGATAGAGAGTTTAGTCTATTGCAATTGTTTAAGAAATCCAATGAAAAGAATAGTTTTATTACGTTCATAGCTATCTTATATAAAGTAAAATATATTATTTTATTATTATAAAGTACAAAAAAAAAGTATTATTAGATGTAAAAAAATTTAAATCATTTCTATGATTTTCATCTTTGTCGTCAATATTTTCATTATCTTCGTCACTACTACTCCAGTCCGTGGCTTGATCGTCGTCAATATCACCTTCTCCATCAGTTTCTGAAAAAAATTAACCAAGTTTATACAATTATGAATAATTAATAAATTATGTATAATAATTTGACATAATAATTACATACCTGATTGAGTTTTGAGCGAATCACTAACATAACTTGGTAGCTGATCCCCTTCAAACCATTTAAAGTGGTATTTGTCATTTTCCAGTACCCAGCCATTATTGTTTGGTTGATATATGGTTGGATTTTTCAGATGAGCATTGTTCCAAATGGTACATATATAGTTAGCTCGCCGAAATTGCTGCAATAGCTCGATTTTGCAAGGTGGTAGATTGCTAGCGTCAAAATTTCGCAACTTCTTCCGGTCAAAAGCTTCATTTACATCAGAGACTGTATACGAGTCGATGAACATTTGAAGTCGAGCGGCATCAACATCAATTACATGACCGACATTGTATACATTGCATATAAACCTCTGAATAATATTAAAGACGTTTTCTTGTTTATCTGTATTTTCAATTAATTCGCTGTTACCGAAGCTCATGAAAGCTTCCTGGTACTCTGGATATTTTAAAAATATTTTATAAGGTTTTAATTTTCCTTTTCTGAAAAACGCAGGATTATAATCACATCCTGTGATCGCATGAAATCCAGGTAATCTCTTACAAATTAATTGTCCCAACTCGGCGTGTATTTTGGTTAGGTCCACATATCTTAAATTATGTCCAGTACCCGTAAGCATCCAAACAACCGAATCATTTTTAAGGTGGTGCATGTGACCAAGCATTATAGCAGCAATATCAGTATCAACACTTCTGATTACTATTTCTGCTTGATAGTTGATGTTACATGCATGGTATACTATCTTAGTATCTGCTTCCTCGTGTGCTGGGCATGACAACTCTTCATCAACACTTGAGACAACTTTGTTGGAATCATTAACAGTGAAAGAATGACATTTTCTGAAATTTATGTGGATAATTTTGTTGCCAATAAATGGTATGACTTCATCAATAGACCAATGTGAAATAAAAAAATTAACCAGAGCTTCTTTAAAATTTAATTTTTTTAACTCTTTTGTGAAGTCACTTGATCGAATTTGCTCAGGCCCAGTTATGGTGTACTCTAATTGCGCTGATTCAAGAAACTGATGGAGAAGGTGATATTGACGACGATCAAGCCACGGACTGGAGTAGTAGTGACGAAGATAATGAAAATATTGACGACAAAGATGAAAATCATAGAAATGATTAATTTTTTTTACATGTAATAATACTTTTTTTTGTACTTTATAATAATAAAATAATATTTTTTACTTTATATAAGATAGCTATGAACGTAATAAAACTATTCTTTTCATTGGATTTCTTAAACAATTGCAATAGACTAAACTCCCTATCTCACTCGCACCCACTTGAACAGTTGTCACCTCGCGCTCGCACCTACAGCAGACTTTCAATGTGTCTGGCAAGATGTAAAAACCATTAAAACTGTCCGGCTATTGAGGTAACATTTTTTTATAGGTCCCCAAGTAACATATGTAAAACCCAGCTTTTATACTATAACGAAAGTATAATTATAATTTATTAAAGTTTAGGGGTGTCTGGCAGGGGGTTGCAACCGTACTAAGTGTCCGGCAATGGATGACGTGATTTCTAATGTTATTCCGAAGAAAATGTAAAAAAATTAAGCTATATGCTTTAACGAATTTGAGGTACTATTTTATACACCTTTACTACCTGTTACCTGCCCAAGTAACCACAATACCAACTCCATACTCGCTGCTCGTTCTTACTTGTGTTGGGGACATGCTCTGAGAAATTTTCTGCTTTTATAAAATAACGAAGGTCTGGCCGTCGTGGGCTCTTGCTCACAGAACCCACTACCAATGGCCTCTTCTCCGCTAAACATAAACTGCCTGTATATGGAATTTAATTTTATGGTTGCAAATTTCTGAAGGAAGTAATAGAATAAACACTTAACCATACAAAAACTACAAACTTTCAATGAAAACTCTATTGTTGCCGGCTCTTTGAAAACCAGCGAACGTCAAACCACTCCCTATTTTTTAAAGTCAGTTTCCGAGAATTCTTGTTATCGGTTCGAGGTTAAATGTTTGATCTCGACATACTAGTCTGTATAAATATTACACCTACCCGTATAAATATGGTTGCTCTTGTTTGCTTTTCAAATGACCGTTCTACGCCGTGTATTATTGTGACAAGACCTTTAATTACATTTTCTTAATTGATTTTGTGTTCTGTTTCCGTCAATAGTTCTTTGCCTTGCCGCTTTATATCAGTTTTTTCTCCTGGTCAAAGAACAACGGGAAAATGATCAATCAATCAATCAGATTCAATAACTAATGTGTTAAGAACTTGTCTACTAGTGTTTACAAACTGACACACCGTCGGAGAGACGTGCTGCTGGGGCCACTGTCTAGCAACGCCGCGTTCTCTCCTCTTCACAGTAAGAGAAACGTCACACACAGAGTTACGTTACGACCACTGTAATCCTCTCTGACGAGCCAAAACCTGACTTGGACTTTGCTCACTGCCATACCTTCACTGTGTACATTCCTTTATGAAAGTACAGGTTGCTTGAAAACTTAACATATCGTTTAAAATTATTTTCTCCATGAAATACATTTGATAATGCCACAGTAAGGAAAAAAAACTATGCAAAATATGTAATTTTATATAATATCTGGGAAAATATGTATAATTCACTAAAACATTTAAAATTTAAAATACAGTCCCAAACAGCCAAATTCGTAGACAGTTCGCGTTTCTCATTTCTAGCTGGCAGGATTCATATATAAGATTACATGAAAATAAGGGCTCTATTTAGAAGTGCATAATAGGCCTGGAGGTATAATTTGTATGAGTGGTACGACGGGGGGAGGGAGGGGGGGAAGAAACCAATCAATACCTACTAACGGTCTAGCAAAATATGAATGTTTTAGATAAGTGGTTGTAAAGCAACATTCCACATGTAGTGCGTGTACGTATGTCATAGAGAGGGCGCATAGTTGACACTAACAACAACAACAACAATAAAAACTAGACAAAAGAATCGGATCAGGTCTATCATCGCAGTTAACATCTCCCTACAAGCGGAGAGCTAGTAGCTTCGAGGAAAAAACCAAGAGCAGTCCTTTTCATTGACTTGACTAAACTAGACTATACTGTTTTTAAATATTGCGGCTTTTGTTTCTTTTCTTTTTTATAAAATGATGGAAAATACCATAATATATAATCATTATTATTTATTATTTTTTTAACAGCAAGTCTTACTAACTGTTCAGATTATACGCATATATACTAAGCTAATGATTTAGAGATGAATAAGGATACATTTAGAGGAAGTGTACCCACATTTTCGTGGAGGTATGGTGGAAAACCGTTTAGTAAAAAATTCAGTACACCCGACCAGGATTCGAACATCTATTTCCATATCATCGGCAGTAAGGTTTTAACAGGTTTTTATACGCTCTGTCTGTTATATTTCTCTCCCGGACTATGATCATTTAATTAAATTAATAATGTTCGAATGAGTAAGGTTTAGTTTATAGGAAATATACCGCCATTTACCCATAAGTACATCCGACCGGGCTTAGAACTTTGCCGTCATTGACAAACCTGACCAACTTGACATTTAATACGCGTGCTCTCCAATGCGGGTTTAAAAAAACTATCATTTATCATAATTGTTTGCATTACTTTGTTTAACAGTTAATATAAAAGAATTGCACTTTTATGTGAAACTCGGTTGGATAACAATCGTGCACGTCCGACTACTGCTCTGAGAGACTTGGGTTCGACTAAGTACAGTACATCCTAAACATTTATTATGAGGTAAATTAGGCTACCCCTTTTCACAGCAATGAAGTGCGCTGCTGGAGAACTGGACTGTTATGTTCTAAGAATTAGTTAGTTTGTAGGTCGTGCTATTTATTATACCATCAGTATCTGTGTAAATAGAGTGGACACCTATTGTAAAAAAAACTACCCACCAATTGGGAGGACGTTAATATATCAGACCCGCCTCGGTGGCGTAGTTGGCCAACGCGCTTGTCGTGTTGAGCTCTACCAGTGAGGACGGGGACATCGAGGTTTGAATCTCGGTCGGGTGAACTGGGGGTGGTTTTTCCTAAATGGTTTTCCGCACTCCACGCAAATGCGGGTTCACTTCCTCTAATTCAACCTTCCCAATTCTTAATCCATTAGAGTAATTAGTACTTAAAGCGTATAACCCGAACGGGTAGTAAGACGTGGTGCTAAATATTATTATTATTATTATTATTATTAATATATCAGGTTCTCAACTAGTTTGTTTCTTATGCGCGTGTTCCTACTAATTACACGAGATCTCTAGTTAATCAGAACAGAGCGTACCACCACATTTATCTCGTGAAAGTAGAGAGAAACAAAAGCAATCGTTCAAAGAGTCACTGGTGCGTGTCATGTTCAGGGCAGTAGCGAGACCACTTTGAGATGAATATACAACTTAGGAATAGAGGCGGAATTGAATAGAAACATGTTTACACATTGCTGGTCACGCAGTCTAAAGTGTCAGTCAGGCTAGATACTGGATTTATGGCTACGTTGAGGTCGAGGCTCGAATCTCGCCTGGGTTCACTAGAAGGTTTTCCAAGGAGATACGACACAATCTTAAATACTTTATTTCATATAATGTTATATCTAGAAGTCCAAAACCTCAGCTCAGTTGGTACTCTACTGAGCTAAGGGTCGCAGGATTGATTCCTGGAATAGCCGTAAAAATTATCATTAGTTAAATGCGAGTTTCTCTTTTAAGAGTGATGTATTAACGGCTGGGAGATGTATTTTGTGTCTGCTCTAAATTAAAGTTAGTTAATAAGTTGTGAGCTGGTCTAATCAGTCGGTTCGGAAAGTGCACGTTAAAAACCTCAAATAGTTGAAAACATTTTACTCGAAATAAAAATCTCTTTCCAATCAAATAATTATTTTTCTCAGAAAAAAACTAATATATTATTTTGATAATCATATTATGTAGAACAATTCAGATATAAATCCAAACAAAATTGTTTAAAGCTATATTTATAAAACCTCAAATTTCCAAATATTAGTCAACTGTATACTAACCTCAAATGAATGTATTTAGAAAAACCAAATACCTTCTTATTTATAAAACATTACCAAAATATTCACTTTAAATCAAATCGTTAGAACCATTTTCGAAATATTTTGAATGTTCAAAAACCAGTCATCAGTAAACTAGCTACCCTTAAAAAAACAATTAAATTTAACATATATCCTCGGAGTATTACCATATAACATATGAACCGTTTCGGCTGTAGCACCAGATATAGACAAACATACAGATAGCTCTGTAAAACCCTCTTTTTTTCAGTTTGAGGGCTTTTGAAATGTCAAAATCTATCATAATCTCGAGGTGGAAAATGTTCACGATTGCAATACTTTCACGAGAAAGACGAAATAAACATTAATCCAGTCAACTACGAGAATGATCCCTGCCTAAGACTATTCATCCACTGAAGGTACCAAATTATCTTTATATATATATATATAATATGTGTCTCGGCTAACCCACTCTTAACCCAGTTTGCGGGACGATTGGCCAGTAGGCCTACTAATGTACCGTTGTCCAAGGAACGCCAGGATGTACTAATCCTACATCCCTCCTGTGAAGGCACTTTCTATGTCCCGATGAGATGAGGTGATGGTGATAGTGAGTATGAGGGTGTGGAACCATTGGAAACACTTAAACCTAGCTAAGCCTAACCAACCAAACCCTGTTTCTCTTTGGGGTAGTTCCCCTTTCGAGAAAAACACCCAAGGTACCAGCTGGAAATTGAACCCTAGACCACTAGATCCGTAGCCGGGTGCAATGGCCACCACACCACGGGGCTGATTGGTACCAAGATGATTGCTCGCATTGGAAAGTGTCAAGCACTGATCCGAAAGTACCTAGCTTAAATCCGACTATCTTCATATGATAGTCACCCCCACTTGGTTGATGAAGGTATTTTATCCTTGAATAATTAGTATATAACAGCATGGTTATATAGAGCTGGGGAAGCTAGTTTATAGAATTATTATTACTATTATTGTTATTATTACTATTATTATTAACACCGCGTCTTACTACCCGTTCAGCTTATACGCACTTAAGCTAATGTGTAATGGTAGGGTATTTTGAGATGAAATGGAAGGCCTACAGTTTAACGTGGGATCCGAACCACGGCGAAGGCCTGGCATTTCACACATTCGCAAGTTGTGAATAATATACATCTTATCAGAGGTGAAGGAAGGGTTTGGCTATCAGAGAAATCTGCACCGGGAGCGAGGATTGAACCCCGGACCCCCAGCACAGAAGTCCGACACCTTACCTCTAGACCACCAGGTCGCCACTAGCTTATAGCAAATACATCCACATTTGCATAGTGAGGCGATTGGAAAACCACGGTGGTAAATCATTGTGAGAATCCACTTTCAGTACACACGAGGTCGAGATGTGAACCTGACACCATAGGCCGCGTGACCACTGCTGCGGGTGTGAATGTCACCTCAGATTAAGACGTTGATTGGCTCGTGTTATCGCAGGAACGTCGAGTGACGGACCCTGCCAACCTTCAGTCTGTACGGAAACACCACACTAATTATAGGTAGCGTGTTTGATTGTCCTCCCAAGCCCTCCCACGGCAAGATGAGGCCATAAGCAGGTAATCGTGACGGACGTGAGAAAAAGGGCAAGCGGTCAAGGGCCCCGACAAAAGGAACTGCCCCTAGTGGGGTAGACCCAAACATCTTGAACAAACACGCTTCACAGCAATTAGCAGAGGAAAAAATATTTACGCTTAAATTTTATTATGTATTAAAAGAAAATTAAACATAATGGGCTTACCCACACTGGTGATTGCATTGTCTGAGGAGTTATACTCGCACTATAATTTATTACCGTTGAGGAGGAGGTCAGGGTTAGATTACTAGACTTGTGCACAAAGCTGTGCCCGAGTAGGGCCTACAATATTTAATTCATAGCCCTAATTATTTTTAAGGGTGACACCTATTTGAAGAGACATATCATCACTCGGATTTTCTGCCTTGCGCCTTACTACCCGTCAGGTATATTCTCATTTAATTACATTACTGGATTAGAAATGATGATGGTAAAGTGTTTGAGTAAAGGTACCCAAATGTGTGAGACAGGAAAACCACCCTCAGTAGATCCAGTTGGTATTCAAACTCCAACCTCTCCATCACCGGCAACATACACTATATGAGCCTGATATTTAGTCCACATGTCCATTGCCACGTGTATTTAACGTATTTCTTATCTTCCTAAATCTTAGTTCTGAATCTTCAAAAACACGAGCCTGTATTCGGACTGTGGTCCGGTTAAAATCATTGTTAGAGGGAGGTTAAGCCTCGTTGACACGGTCCAAGTATACTTGGATCACTGCATGGACCAAGGGGTGTTAAGCCTCGTTAACACGACACAAGTATACTTGGATCACTGCATGGACCAAGGGGTGATAAGCCTCGTTAACACGACACAAGTATACTTGGATCACTGCATGGACCAAGGGGTGTTAAGCCTCGTTAACACGACACAAGTATACTTGGATCACAGTATGGACCAAGGGGTGATAAGCCTCGTTAACACGACACATGTATACTTGGATCACAGCATGAACCAAGGGGTGATAAGCCTCGTTAACACGACACAAGTAAACTTGGATCACTGCATGGACCAAGGGGTGTGCCTCGTTAACACGACACAAGTATACTTGTATCACAGCATGGACCAAGGGGTGATAAGCCTCGTTAACACGACACAAGTATACTTGGATCACAGCATGGACCAAGGGGTGATAAGCCTCGTTAACACGACACAAGTATACTTGGATGCTGCGCGCGCATCACTCGTACACTACCTGTATCATGTCAACAATTCATCACAGCCCACTTGGAAGGGGAGGTTATATCCAAATTGAGTAGGATGGTGGCCAACTTACTTGGATCCAAGTCGAACCTTTATGGGATTAAAAGTGGCGCCGTCTCAAAAAGTGGAGAGTTAAACCCATAAAAGGAATGTTATGAAATAATCAAATGGCTGGATAGGCAAAATGTAAGGTTCATGTAAATGAGGCAGAGAGAGTGTCGTGGAATGTAATGAAGAGTAGGTACTGCATCTCTCGTGTTAGTATCAAGTTTTATTTTGGCACTATACTGCCTATTAATAACTGCTCAGGCTATAAGAATCCAAGTTCTTGAATTTTTTGTTTTATAGTTCTTAAGTAAGTTGCACAGTAGGTAGTCATAGATAAAAGTGTCTTCATCTTCATCGGCTATTTCGAGAAGGTAATTAGAGGAAGCTCCAAAAAGCCTAAATATCCAATTCAGGATCCAAACTTTTTTTTTCTTTCTGAACTTGTTTTTATGGTTTTCAACTTCCTATATGAGCATGTCAGAAACTTCTCCGATAACCTTTGACAGGCAAGTGAACATCAAAAAGACGATGGATTTGGCTTTGGAGGGTATCAAAGCGGTCACTGATATGCTCATACAGGAAGGTGAAAACCATAAAAACAAGCTCAGAAAGAAAAAAAGAAAGTTTGGATCCTGAAATGGTTAGTTTAGGCTCTTTGGAGCATCCTCAAATTTCCTTAGCGAAGCAGCGGTTGAAGATGAAGACACTTTCATCTACAATCAACTACTGTGCAAGTTGTGGACCTGCCAGGACTTGTAAAACAAAAAAATTAAGAACTTGAATTCGTATAACCTGAACAGGTACTAAGACGGGGTGTTAAAAAAAATTTGATACTAACATGAGAGCTGCATTACCTACTAATGGTGTACGAAGCTTTGAAAAGTCGAAGTCGAAGTTGAAGGTAAAATCTCCTTCGCCTCCGACTTCGACATCTACAATAACCTTCGCATATTCGAGAAATTACAAAGGGAGGATAAAACCTCGATAAATTATCAAAGATTTAATTTTATCTTACTAAATATAACATACTTTAGTATTTGATAATTTTCAAACTCATTACTAAACAGAATTTTAACACCGATTAGTAATTTAACTACCATAACGTAAACATAGATCAAAAGCGGGTAAGTAAATGTTAATATATTATATTCACAATCTCCAACATAATTTTGTAAAAAATAAAAATACCTATAAATAAATAACACCATGGTCACTGGTATAAAGTCGAGAAATCGCTATAGTTGTGCTATCATCCCAGCTCACGTATAATGTTTAATCAACAATATTATATCTCTTTGGAATTATCTGTGACAGATTTACAAGTGCATTTTTATCACATAAGTTTTTCATAGCTTCTTCGCATTTTCTTTACTATTCAAAATGACTGATACGGAAAGTGGGAAACTAAAACAAAATTTAATTTATAATTACTAGCATAGAAATTTATATGAAAAAACATGCATATGTAAAGTTTGCAAAATAATTGTATCAACTCCACGATGTAAGTAAATATTAAAAGTGTATTGATAATTTACTAAGCGTTTCAGTAAGCAAGCCAGTGTGCATTAATTATTAATATAGGACTTCGACTTCAACTTTTCTTCGCAAGTTTCAAGCTTCGACTTCGCATTTAAAAAGTGGCCTTCGCACCCCCCTATTACTACTCTTTGTTACATTCCACGACACTCCCTCTGCCTCAAACAGTTACATGAACCTTACATTTTGCCTATCCGCCCATTTGATTATTTTTGTAACTTTCCGTGTTTCGAGTCGACGCCATTTCGAATATTATCATAGTTGGGCTTGGATCCAAATAAGTTGGTCACCTTCCTACTCAGCTTGGATATAGCCTCCAAGTGACCTCCATTAGCCTGTAGTGCTACTTTTGAATTTTGAATTTTTTTCCATGCCAAAGTTTTGTACTAGTTTTGTACCACAAAGAAAAAGTTTTGTATCCGTACTCGTTTTGAGTAATTAGCATATCAAAGTGGTGACTCCAGGTAAATGCGGTTGTACCACTTTTAATTTTGAACGTCTTTTGATGCCAAAGTTTTGTACTAGTTTTGTACCGTTTTGTACCACAAAGAAAAAACCAAAGTTGTATACTAGTTTTGTACCTTTTGTTATATAAAGAATATATTTTATCTGTACCCGTTTTTAGCAATTAGTTTTTCAAAGTGGTCACTTAAAGTTATTGCAGTT